>JARHVA010001458.1:0-305000 GCA_037957365.1 Torreya grandis | reverse complement strand
TAAATTCAACCAAAGTATAGAAGTCAGTCTTAGATTTTTATCTAAAATAATCTTTTCCATAAATCCATGAAATTAGTACACCTATTTTATGAATCTTTTTACAAGTATAGGTGCATAATCTGTCAAGTTGGCTATTATGAAGTGAGCTACCTTAGTTTGTCAACTTTAATTAATATCATATCATGTTAATTCCATGATAATGGTAACCCTTGGATAAATTCCATGGTAATCACCTACCACTTCCATTTTTTATGTCATGAGGATATAATAATCCTACTAAATGCATGCGTTCAACTTTCACACATTATTAATTCAAATAATGAGACATAAAATCCATTACATCATTTTTAATTCCTTTCTAAAAGTAGAGAGGTCTTAGCTTAACCATGAGCTTAGTTACACCTATATGTCTAGAATATGGGGTGTTATGTAATTCCTTTTACCACTTCACTTATCAAATTCTCTTTATTAGTCACATTCATCCTACCATTCTACCTCAAAATACCATCACTCTCTAACTGTATCCTTTATACTTAGCATTTTGAGCATTATCTTACAATGTTTTTTTAACCTAATCATAAAATTCATCTCATGACAATAATTTGATTACCTGATCACAAAAATTACTCCTAATAGTATCCAAGGATGTTATCTACCTTCTACAATTTAGGGCATCACTAACTTTGGGCATCAATAACTTTGTTCTCTTTACCCTTGATATAGTTAATATCAAAATTTTAATCATATATGAATACTAACCAACCTCTCTAACATGCATTTAGGTTTAGTTGGGTGAAGATGTACTTGAGTCATAAGTTGTTAGTATTGAGCTCAAATGGTTTCCCTAAAAGATAATGCCTCCAAACTTAGAAGGCATGCGCTATTGTAGTAAGTTATAAATTATGAGGGGTATAATTTACCTCATAAGGCTTCAATTTTCTAGACTCATACGCTACAAATAAACCATCCTACATAAGAACTCCTCTAAGTCCATCCCCATATGCATCAATGGCTATTGAGAACTAACCATTAGGATTAGGAAATATTAGCATAGGTGTCAAATTAATCCTCCTTTTTAGTTCTTAAAATGATTTCTCACACTTGTATGACTAGATAAAACTCTAATTCTTTTGTTGAAAAAAGTTAATTGGATTAGTTATCTTTGAGAAATTTGAAACAAAATTCCTATAATAGCCTACTAATCTAATAAAACTCCTTACCACATGCACATTCTTAGGTGTTGGCTATTTCATTATGGCTCTTATCTTTAATGTATCCACTAAAATTTGATTTGTAAAGATAATGTGTCCTAAATATTGCACTTTCTTTTAGAAAATTGCACACTTGGACAACTTACCATATAATTTGTGCTTATACAAATGCTAAAAAAATAGTTCTAGATGTTAAAGGGTGTTCTTCCTCATCCTTACAATATATGAGGATGTCATCTAAAAAAACAAATACAAAGTGGTCCAAATAATCCCTAAACATCTATTCCTGAGATTCATAAATGCTACCATAGCATTTTTTAACCTAAAAAGTAACACCATGAACTCATATTACCCATATCAAGTTTTGAACACCATTTTGGGAATATTCTCATCTTAGATTCTTAGTGGATGATACCCTACTCTAAGATCAATCTTAAAAAATATTTTTTCCCTTGACATCTGATCAAAGAGATCATCAATGTAGGGTAGTGGATATCTATTCTTGATTTTTGCTTTATTCAACATCCTATAATCAATACACAGGCAAAGAGTACCATCATTTTTATTGATTAACACTACCAGTGCACCCCATAGTGACACACTTGGTTAAATCAAACCTTTTTATAACAACTCCTAAAGTTGAGCCTTTAACTCAACCAATTTTATGGTTGTCATCCTATATGGTGCCTTAGATTACAGTTTAAATCTAGTTATGATGTCAACCAAGAAATCAAACTCACATTTGGGTGGTAATCTAGGTAATTCCTATGGAAACACATCCTAAAAGTTTCTTATAAAAGGATAATCCTTGATGGATGGTTCCTTAGATTCCTCTATATCATTTATTTTAACAATATATGTTTGGTATCCCTTCCTCTAAGCCTTCTTGAGTTGATTTGTATGAATTTGCCTAACTTCAACTCCCTTTTCTCACCTTAAAGCTATGTCTAATTTCAAAAATCATCTTGACATTCAAACTTATTTAGATAGAATTCAACCTTAACTTTATGATCTATAAGCTAATTGACTCCTAGGATTGCATCATATCACCCCAGTGGTGTAGCATACAAATCCACTATTATAGTGAATTTAGGCAACCTGATCTTAGTTTCCACTAGACACTTGTCAACTTTGACCTTTCACTCATTCACATATTATATTGATCATGCATTTTCCAATACTCCAAATTTTTTAGATAACTTATTAATCATTATAGGAGATACAAAACATTTTATATCCATAGTGTTAATTATAATGTAAACTGAATGATCAAATAAAATACCTGATAGTTTAATATGAGAAGATTGGAATTTAACTTGATGATTGTTAAAAATTGCATGAATGTGATAATAAAAAGTTCTTTGATGAGAAGTATAACCCTTTTTATTTCCACCTAATTTATCTTGAGTACACTCTCGAGTATAATGGTCACCTCCATAAATGAAACAAACTCTAGGTGGTCCTTTCCTATCAGATTGTTGGTTTCCCTTAAAACCTTCTTTGAAACCATTTCTAGGTTTTCTATTTCTTGAGCTACTTTTGAATTTAACATTCTAGTTCTATAACTTACCCTTGGAGTCTCCACTTATTTGCTTTCAGTTATTTTTAAAAGTTGGGTTTGAATTTCCAAACTTTTTCTTGAACTTATCTCTAACTTGTGTAAGAGATTTCTTCTTGACTACCTTCTTACAGACCTGATTCATGGTAGATATCCCATGCACATCCAACTCAACCAATTTGGGATTTTAATCCCATAATGAAATTTTTGATTTTAAACCTTTTATCCACTTGATACTAAGGTACATACTTTAGGAGCTTAGTTAATTGATCCTAGTATTAATTCACATAAAGGTCTCCTTGCTTAAAGTTCTACAAATATGTAAAATTTTGATCAAAATATAGCTAAGTAAGTCATCATGACCTAAGCAATGTTATAAATTATTCCCAAGTGGTGGTGGTAGAGTCTAGGTTCATTTTGAGTTTCTTATTATCCCACCAAGTTGTTGCTTCTTTAGCAAGTTGATATGTTCCCCAAACTACTTTGGTGACTTTAGAGTAATTCCTTATCTCAAAATAGTTTTCCATATATATTATCCATGCTTCAGCTCCAAATCCTAAAATTATTCCATTGTACTTAGGTGGATTTACCTTTTTTATATCTCTTCACAATTCTATAGTTACTCAATCTCTTACATCTTGTGGCACTTCTTCATGCCTTTGATCTTGAGAATTTTTATACTTAACAAGATAATCTTTATATTCTTCCTAAACATTATCCTCAACATGACCATGCACTTCATACTCTAGGTCTATGATTTGGTCCCTAGTTTCATGCATAGTTGCAAGGATCTGATCCAACTTCATTGCTTACTTAGTGACAAACTATTTTAGATCCACTAAAGGGTTGGTATTTGAGGTGCCTATTAATTAATTTGACAAAAAATAAAATTAGGTCAACCCCTTATGTATTTTAAAATTTTCATAAGGTCCCTTAGGTTGTAAAATTCATCTCGTGGTCTTTAATGAGGTTAAACATATGTTTATATTTGTGACATTTGTCTAAAGTTAGTCCTATGTCATTTAGGCCACTTTTGGGGTCATTAAATGAGATTTTACAATTTTCATAGGAAGAAAAGTGTGTCAAAATTTACTCTAATTTCATACATGTCATAATATGATAGAGAAACCATTTTGAGATTGGCATCTTGAAGGTTCAAAATTGAAAATAAGAAGATCAAGTAGTTTTTAGGGAGTTTTAAGTAGTTATATGGCCTATACAATACATTTGGCACATGAGAGAGATTCAAAAGTGTCTCTTTAGGTCCCCTCAATTCATTTCCATTCTCAAGAATATTTGATAGATCTAAAATTGATCAAAACCATTATATCTTTCATATCACTCTCTTGGACAAGCTAAAAAGGTCAATTGGTTTTAGATTGGTATGAACAAGAGGATGTGAGTCAAATCAAGTGAACTTGGGGGGTGATAATACTCTTTTTTACTCCAAATTTATGATAATATTTTTAGGTGTGCTATACTATGCTTCATGAACCATACTAAGAAGGTTGTCTTCTTAAAACTGCTTGCACATCCCTAACACCTCATTTTTCCTTCTTTATTCATATTGATTTGAGTAAGTTAAATGTTGTACATGATATTAAGAAGTATGATCATCTTTATCATGAGTTTTTAGTCTATTTTTCATGTATTTTGTGAATAATATAGGCATGAACATCCCATTCTTCTAGTAAAATATTCCACTCAGTTTGTAGACAATGTTCCATCAGTTGTAGAGGCTTGTTTTCCTATTGGTCTTCAAAACAGAGGTAATGCATTGGTGTTTCCAACCTCTCATAGTATGGTGATCATTTTTCCTTTATTAGGTTTGGTCTCAAGATTATTTTATATGGAGTGAAAGGACCAAGACATAAAGACAGTCAGAAAGCCCTGTAACTATCACCCATAGTCAAGTGGTAGTAATCCTTTATATTTTAGTTTGATGAAACAAAAAGGTCTTAAGATGGTGAAGTAACTTTGAAATATGAAATAGTAAGACTAAACTATCCAAGTGATTAGATATTTCTTGTGAGAACCAATTACATATATAATCTTATATCATGTAGACCTATAAGTACTATCCATCAATGGTTTGTGTTCAATCCACAGAGATCTGAGAATGTTGATATTAGGTGTTTGAACTCAATGGAGACCTCCATCAGGTATAATATTATAGATATGATCATTTTAATAATAGTAAAGTCATATGTGTAGTCAAATTAGATTTCAATGTTTTCAAGTTAAGAAAGTTGCATTTCAGACAACTTACCTTAACTTCTTTAAATGAGGGGTTTTCCCAAAACCAATGCCATCTTATGATGAAGAGTTCTAGATCTGTGTGAGTAAAAATGGTTCACATATTTTATCCTATGCCTAGAGGTAATTTTAATACCATAAAGTGGTTTCTTGATCAATATAGAGTGGTAATTGAGTGGTTTTTAACTCAGATAGGTTTTAACCTAAGACACTTAGTAAACACTGTGCGAAAATGACTAAAATCAACCAATCTTGTAGTGACCTATAATAATAAGTGAAACTACAGTCATTAAACATGATATGAGCCCACATAAGTGGAGGATTCCCTAATTAAACACAAGTAATGCATAAATGAACACCTATAGGAGTTTTAAACTTCCATCTAATGCACATCTACAGGTAACATAGTCTAACTAAGTAGACAGACTAGCTTATGCTAGTGGAGAAAGGCATTTTGAATGTTGAGCATAGCCTTAAGATAAGAGTTGAGTTTATAAAATTTTGAAATGATATAATTAGATTTAATAGGATCTCAATTCATGAACATAATTTTTAAACCACCTACAAGTCTTATATACCCCCAAACAAGATCTATAGTCTGACTACAGACCCATAAAGCATTGATGGTTAGAGATAAGAAGTTGAGAGAATGATCTACAAGTCTAGTTATTCATCCTATTAGAAACAAGATGAATAGGGGGTGAATCATTCTTCAAAAAAATTCATTCAATTCCACTTAACTATGTATGAATCATTCTAACATGCATGTATATCTTAGTAATCATAAGCATCAAATCATAAGAGCATGAAACTAATGAACACAACATATACATGGGAAACCCTCTAGGGGAAGAAAACCCATTGATGAATCAAATGGAATATAGTCATATTTGATAAACATAAATATTTAGTGAATCACCAACTCCATATGGAACACCAATCCCAACAGCTAGACTTTAACAAGTACCCACTTATAAGGAGGCACCAACCCCTTATATGACTTATCACCAAATCAACCACCTAATTATTTGATCACATTTATAAACCATTATTTGTTTTATAACTAATAATGATCTAATCCTTCATCTCTTTTCTCTCTTTATTCCCTCTCAAACTAACCTTCAGCTCTCTTCACTCAACTAGCCCTCTTCATGGCTTGATTAGGTCTTCTGACCTTGATCTTCATATGAAGAACCTCTATTAGATATTCAAAACATTTATATAATGGTCTAAATGACCTCATTATTCTCTCAAATTATCTATATCATTCACTTATCCTTTTCTACTCTTCCACACTTAGCATCTTGTAAGCATACTAAATAGGCCTAAACTACCTTGCTTTTATACAAGTCACTTGATCATATCTTTCTTAGTTATATACACATTAAAATCAATTAGGTTGGACATGAATAACTCATATAATTTTAAAATAACAATAATTAATCATGAATCAATAAATATAATAGGTCGGCCATACATCAATTATCCCTTACTCCTCTTTTAGGCTTATGGAGACCTAATAGGTCTTCTTAACAACATGTTACCCTTTGATCTTTCTTGATGCATATAAAAATACCTAACATGGAAAGAATAAGTCATAATCCACTTCATTATAACTTATTAAACTTTAATTTAGGTCCATAATACCTTTTATATCCAACTACTACTTGAACCCTTCTTCAAATCACTATTTATAAAAGGCTTGCACATATATATAAACTATGTATTAAACAATTGAGGCATGAACTCAATTTTTACAAATAACCATGGAAAAAAATTACATATTCAGAATACTCATGAACTCAAGGTCATCTTATAATTTATCTAATTCTTCAACTTATGGTAAATAGGCTCACATACTTCTCTACAAGATGTTCACTCAGAACTATCAACTGACTCCAAAACATAGTCAAGGAAACATGAGCATCTAACACATGATTAAATATGTTATATAGATTTAAATTAATTAAACATATCTTATAACACCCTTATATCAACCTCAATCAATTATATCATGATATCTAATGAAAACTATCGGTCTTATAAACCAATCTTCTGACCTTCTCTCCCATAGACTCTACTCATTTAAATAAGCCATTATGGAATCAATGTTTCAACCTCTTTCACTAAATTTAAAGCTTATAATAAACATGTATAGATAAATTAAGACCCAAAATCATCATCATACATTTCAATGCATCACTTTCACATGAAAACACATCAGGAAACATCTTTCCACATCTGTCTGATTTCCTTACTTTTTACACCACTAGGTCTATTAGCGACTGGCCAACTTGGATCACCAATCATGCACACCTTATATATATAACCTATCTATATATATTAATGAACAAAAATAATAAGTCTCACACTTTGATCTCCATCCACTTAGAAACTTTGACTCGATCAACTCTGTCTTCTATAGTAAATTTATGAAAGATAAACACTTTTCTATAGGGTCTTCTCACTTACTTCAGAAACCAATCACACCTAGAGATGATTGGGAGAGTTGAATTTAGCCATAAATCAATTTTATGACCATTTAAAATAGTTATAAGATCTTTATAACAAGATCTTCAATATACCTCTTCATATGATTCTACATCAATCAAGAGACCTTTCCCATTTGAATAACCCTCATTATCTGATTTTATTCCTATGAACAAATTTTCATTGTTTTCATGTTTAGATTCATTACTACTATCATCACTGTCAGATGTGTCTAAATCACTTACATTATATGAGATATCTTATTTGGTATAGAAACACTTATTATTATTTAATGATCCTTTATTTCCTTCATTCTTCTTAAAAATTATCATGTTCTTAATAGACTTATAGACTCTTTTATCATCTCCATGAGATTCATCATGTTATTCATTATGCTCAGATCTATCCTAGTTAGGACACTTGGTTACAAAGTGACCAATCTTGCCACAACTAAAACATTTGAAGGGTAACTGGCCCTTTTACTTACCTGAGACAAACCTTAACTTTATAAAAAAACATAGCTATGAGTTTATCATCATCAATATTTGAACATACCTCATCTTTGATATTCTTGGCCTTTAACTCCTTTTCAACCTTGAAAGTAGCTTCCTTATTAAGAAGTATTATTTCATTAGTTCTCATCTCATAGGTATTCAAGATGCCATGAAGCCCACCCATCTCTAGCTTATCCAAATATTACATCTCTTCTATTGTAGACACTTTATATTCAAACTTAGGATTCAGTTATCTCAATACATTTTGAACAATAGTAGACTCTTTCAATTCTTCTCCCAATCCTCTTATGATATTGACAAATTCATCAACCCTCAACAAGTAGGATACAAAAGTTTCATCTTAATTAATATTTAGTCTTTCAAACTATCTTTTATAGGTCTACAACTTGGCATCTTCACCTTGGTGTCTCCTTTATATATGGCCTTTAATTTTTCCCATATATTTTTGGTTGAAACAAAATGCATTACTTTTACATGTTCTACCTCTGATAGGTCATATAGAATGGCACTCATTACCTTGGATTTATCCTTAATATAATTCTTGTCTACTACATATATTGGTGGAATTAGAGGTTAAATATACCAATCCATAAATGACTGCCAAATATCATTTTCCTGTGACATCAGATATATCTTCATTATGACATTCCAAAAGGCATAGTTAGATCCATTGAACAAAAAATCTTGTTCTAAATGACCTACTCTAATACCAATTATTGGAAACAAGATGATTGAGATGGGATAAATCAGCATTCAAAACTTTAAATTTAATTCCACTTAACTATGTATGAACCATTCTAACATGCATGCACATCTTAGCAATCATAAGCATCAAATCATAAGAGTATGAAACACATGAACATAACATATATGTGGAAAAACCTCTAGGGGTAGAGAAAACACTAAAGAATCAAATGGAATAAATTATTATAAGAAAACAATAAATATTTATTGAAGCACCAACTATACATGGATCACCAACCCTAACTAGCTCAACACTAACTCAACTCAGCTTTAACAAGCACCCACTTGCAAGGAGGCACCAACCCCTAGATGATTCAGCACCAAATCAGCTAATTGATTATTTTATCAACTTAAGAAACTATTATTACTTATATAACATATGATTATATACTCTTTTAGATCTTCATTCTCTTCAATCCCTCTTAAATTGACCTTCAACTCTCTTTGCTCAACTAGCCCTCTTCATGGATTGATTAGGTCTTCTGACCTTGATCCTCATATGTAGAGCCTTTATTAGATATTCATAAAACTAATTTTATGGTCCACATGAACTCATTATTATCTAAAATTATATATATATCTTTTCTCATCCTCTTATTCTCTTCCACACTTAACATCCTCTAAGCATACCAAATAGGCCTAAACTACCTTGCTAATATACAAGTCACTTGATCATATCTTTCCTCATCAGCTCCACATTCAAATAACTTAGGTCAAACATAAATAGGTCTTAAAATATTAAAATAACATGACTTAATCATGAATCAATCAATACAATGGGTTGTTCATACATCAATTAGCCTTTACTCCACTTTTAGGCTTATGGAGACCTAATAGGTCTTCTTAGCCACACATTACCCTTTGATATTTCTTGAAGCATATCCAAAAACCTAAAATGATATGAATAAATCATACAAAAATATATTATACCTTATCCAAATTTAATTTAGGTACATAATACCTTTTAGGTCCAACTACTGCTTGAACCCTTCTTCAAATCACTACTTATAAAAGCCATGCACATATACATAAACTCTATATTAAAAAATTGAGGCATGTATTTAATTTTTATAAATAAAAATGGGAAAAAAATAATTATTCATAATGATCATGACCTCAAGTTCATACAGACTTCATCTGATGCTTTAACTCAAGGTAAATAGGATCAAATACTTCTCTACAATATGTTTACTCAGAACTACCAACTGACTCTAAAACACAGTCAAGGAAACATGAACATATAACACATGATTGAATTTATTAAATGGATTTAAATGAATGAAAAGGATCTTATAACATCTTTAAATCAATTTCAATTAATCAGATCATTAGATCTATTGAAAACTATTGGTCTTATAGACCAATCTTCTAACCTTCTCTCTCACAGACTTTACTCAGTTAGATAAGCCATTATGGCTTCAATATTTCAACATATTTCATTGACTTAAAATATTATAAAAATAATGTATAGATAATTAAAGACTCAAATAATAACATCATGCATTTCAATGCATCACTATCACATGAAAACACACCAGGAAACATCTTTTCACATATATTTGATGTCCTTACTATCTACACCACTAGGTCTATTAGTGATTGGCCAACTTGGATCACCAATCATGCACACTTGATATTTGGAACCTATCCATAAATATTAATGAAAAATAACTACAAGTCTAACACTTTTATCTTCATCCACATAGTAATTTTGACTCGATCAAATCTATCTCTTACAACAAATTTTTGAAAGATAAACACTTTTTAAAATGGTCTTCTCATTCACCTAAGACACCAATCACACCTGTAGATTCTTGGTAGAGTTAAATTCAACATCCAATCACTTTTATAACCATATCAAACCATTCTAAGCTCTTTATAACAAGATCTTCAATATCATGTCACTGTTAGGGTTTTATGAGGGTTTAGATCAACTTCCAGTCTTAATGATCATTCATAAAAATTAGCTTCTCTTTCCAAAAAAAAATGCTCAAATTTTTTATGTATAAAATTTCCTCATCTACCATGAACAACTTAAGTTCTCATGAAAATTTTGCACGTGCAAAAAAACACTAAAAAAACCTTGAAATACGTTTTCAAGCCTTTTCTTGCAAAACATGACCTAAAAATTCATGCACATACTTAAAATAACTTGAATCACCTCTGTCAAAGTTTACATACTCACTCATGTCATGAAAATTGATCCTATTAGCTCATTTGGCCACCATTGCTCTTCTTGTTTTCTAAACCTTGACCAATAAGTCTTATTATGCCTTGAATCTAACCTTCTAGCCATCCTATAAATTTTGACTTGAAACTCTCAAGTTTTTTAATGTATCTTGTGTATTGTCAAAAAATATCATACACTCACTCTTCTTCAAAACTACAATAAGGCTTCTTTAGAGATTCAACAAAACTTCTTTAGAGCTACTTACAGATCTTTAAAGCTTGATTGGGATCTTCATATCATCTTCAGAGATGACATTTTAATCAATTGTAAGGTCCTCAAAACCTCATTCATAGATTTAAATAATATATATCATGCTAAAATACTTTCAGGTATTCTTTGGAGGATTCTTATCTTTGTAGATCATTCTGAACATCTACAAAACTACTTATACAGATCTTCAAAGCACACAATTTCTTCTTTGGGGCTCACTTATTTCATTATGATACCAAAAAGTACCATATAACAATGTCTATACAAAGCATTAAAAGATGATTTAAACTTGAAAAAATAACTTGTACTCACTTATGTTGAATCTCAATGATTTTACTTAGGTTGACATTAGAACATTCTCTAAACAACATTATCTCATCACTACTCTCATATAGTAATAACACTCACTATGCTTGAAAAATAACTCATTCATATACATAACTACAAGATTAGTTTACTAATAATTTTTTTTATAAATGATATCATATTGACATAAATTAATAACCATGCATCTTCATAATAACCTTTGACATCAATGACAATATTAAGTATCAAAGCTCAATACTCAATGACAATCCTTAATAATCTCTTCCTTAAGCAATGACAATGTTCAACACATTCAAGCTATAAATTTCCATAATAACTTCAAGATAGGTCCAAGGAGAGAGAAAAACATAGTACTTAATTACTATTGAGTACCTATAAGAATCCTCTATATTCCTTAGTAAGCCACATGAAGTCTAACATAGTCATAATTTAGCTTGTGCTAATGGAAAGTCTTGGTTAATAGGAAGAGGTATAAAAATGGATGAATATGAGTGAGAAAACTCTCAATTTTTTTATATAAATTTCATATTATGCTCAAGGTAAAGGAATATTGAACAAATAAGCTCCAACTTTGTATATAGACCCTGCAGACAGTGACCAGAATTGAGAAGTTAGTCTTAGGTTTTGGAGTGTTGAGAAAGTTGTAGAGATGATATATATTTAAAACATTGTATAAAAGGTCATCAAGACCTATTTAATCCATTCATAACCTTAATTAGGATAATAAAATAGGGGAGATACCCTATATTTTATCTCAGATAGAGGGCACCCCAAGAGTGAGATGACTATAGGCTTGGTGTATAGATGGTAGGAGAATGTGATGGGGAGCCTTGGAATAATATAGAATGATGTAAAGAGTTGAGTTAGGGGTGAAAAAAGGTGAATAGTCACTCAAATTATTGAGAAACAATTCAAAGGTGGTCATAGGTCATGAAACATAGTCAAGCCTATTAGGCCTAGAAATAGGTCTAAACCCTAATGAATTTAACTCCACTTCTAAGACCATTTTTACCTTCCTAATACACTTAAGATCATACAAGGGATATTTTAGGATGAGTTCGAACCATTGGTTTATAGAGGATTACATAGAGTGGTAATTTTTGGCCTAAACCTCTCTCATGGGTACCACAAATGCATTCTAAATATTGATAGGCCATCTTAAGTGATCATATCTATACAAATCCATTGAATGGAACCTCAAGGAGCTAGTGGTAGTTTAGGAGGGTCATAAAATCCAAAATTATGGAATTGGTTTAGGTATTGAATGTATGATTTTTATGAATTATTGTTAAGAACCAAGACTTCCTAAAACCATATCTAAAACCCAATGGAGAAGAAGCTGATGGAGATGCATTCAAAAGTGATCAAATCGATTGGAAATTGATTTTGACATGTTGAATACTTTCTTAGGCTCATGTACACCCAATTAGTTTATACTATCACTTACATGGATAGGGCAAAATTAAGGTATTTTGTAGGATTTAAGTTATTTTATAGGTGCAAAGAGGGATTGTTGATGAAATTTATTGAAGGTATATAGGGACATATTATAATTACATATATTAATATCTCACCATAGATAAGCATAGAAATAACTCTGCTACATTGTTCACTACAGGTAATCCTAGATAGATAGTGAAGATGACAAGCGACTACCTAGTAAAAAGATTAGAAGTTCAATTATGGATCATTTTTAGGTCTGCTAGATGGAGTTAAAGAAAAATGGGTTATAGATAGGTTTCCTAAAACATATTCCATATATTTCCTTAAAAAAATAAAGGTCACCTTGATGAAAAATATGAAGATTAAGGCTAAGAGAGCTAGTAGGTGACTACATATAGTGAATACAAGTGTCATGAGGAAGGCTATCAATTAGGGAAGTATCTAATGATTGTCATAGTTTTTTTCCAACCTCCCTAAGACATTGCATATGTGTCAAGTCATCCTATATCATTTTCAAATTGTCAAGGGATGCTTCATCATGAAGGCAATTTTAAGAAGGTTAGTTAAAGAGCCTCTATGCCAATTTGAAGAATTTGTCATGCTTCATATGGACACTTGTCCAAGAAGACCTTCATGGTCTATTCTCCACTCCATTTTCCTAAAATGTAACTAGTTTCTAGGTCTTGAAACTTGGTTTTGTGACCTTTAAACTTCACTTCTTCTCTCCCTTTTCATGTGTCCTATAAATTCAAGCCATTTTGGCTTTTGTAAAGAATCCACACCTAGTATCGTGAGGCTCTGCTAGTTTGAATATTGTGTTTTCCTTTGAAATAAAGATTTGAAATCTATTTTTGAGTTCAAAATTTTATTTTCTAAGTGTGTGAAGTGGTGTGTAGTGGAATGTCAAGTGATAAGTATATACCTTTACTTTCTCTTTACTCTTACATGTTTGATGAACATAGTTTCCACTCTAACAGGTCATATGAAGTGTAGTCAAGTGTATTTATCTATATTTAAGTGTAATGAGTAGCCTTAGTGTCTACAATCTAACCTTTGGTTCACTCACCTTGAGTAGTGCAATGCATATCACCTCCATGTTTAAAATACTAATGTTATATCAATCTAGGATGTTGAGACTAGTGTTGTGAGTCATGTTTCATAGTGTAATGGTATGGTAGTCTAGTGGAGACAATTTTGGTGTATCACCTCATTATAATAGTTTTCTTTCATGTTTCCTTCTATATTTTTTCATCCAAGCAATAAAATAGTGTTAGTGATAATCAATCAAAGAGAAATTTATGGAGCTAGCCCTTAAACATAGAGGTTTACCTATGATATAGGCAACCCACAAACCTAGAGGTAATCCCATGTTTCCAAAATCTTATAGTAGGCTTGAAATACCTTTATTAGGGTATAATAATTGGTGATAAATTTTTTGACAAGCTAGGTGGAATTATTGTCTCAGGTACATCTTGTCAAGGTGAATGTTGGTCTTGACAACATCATAGCTACAATGGTGTTTTACTCAATATTTGATGACTCCATTCAAGGTAATATTTGGTTGTATACATAGTTTTATCATTAATTTTATTCATACTTCATGGTCCTTACTAGGTCAACTACTAGTAGAGGTATCAATCCCATAAACCCACTCCTTCAACCTGAACTTCCTCTTGAAGTTAAACACCCTCAACCTCTCTTGACCTTTGAATAAAAAGAAGAATTTTTAAGTTAATAAAAATAAGAGAGTGAAGAGGAACTGAGGAAAATATGGCTAGGCAACATGCCTTCCTAGCATTTATCACTAAAAATACCATACACCTCAATGCATATGATGATATACCCCCTAATGTTACCAAGATTTTTCCCACTTTCAATGGGGAAGGTCATGTCACACCCAGTGAGAACATTAAGGACATATCTAAATTTTTTAACTTTTATAATTTTATCAAATTCAATATTTCAATTAGACTAATTTCTATGTCCCTTCGAGGAAAATAACTTGACTAGTATAGGACATTTTCAAGAGGATGTATCACCATTTGGGATGATTTTTGAGAGTTATTGACTTTAATGTTTGAGGATAAAATTGATCACACATCACTCATTCATTAGCTTAATGTGATTCAAAGAGTTCTTAAGGAAAATATGCATGAATTTAATGAGATATTCTAAAGAACTTGGTATAGGCTACCTCCCCCCATGAGACCACATATAAGATTTGTTTTCCCTACATGTCTAAAAGGATATTATAATTGACATAGCCATCATGTTGCAGTCCATGGGTGATTACACCTTACCTAAATCTTATGACCTATCCATTAGATCTAAGAATGGCCTAATACGAGCCAAAAAATTACCTCTAAAAGTCTCCATACCTCCTTTTCCTAAGATACCATTGATTGGAAGGCAAGATATAATGCCTTTGAGGCTCAAGTTAGGTAACTAAATCTATAGTATGGAGATGGAGTTAACCAAAACCCCTACCCATATCCTTACTAAGGAAATAGGTTACCATGTCAAAAATATGGTCAAAGTAGAGGGTTAGGACCACCTAAATTTAATAGTCCATCCAATGCATATAATCCAACTTTTACTTCCAACATAAGAGTTATGGTCTTAGTGCATAGTAACTTGATCCAAGGAGAATAATGGTAGCAAGGACAATTCATGGATGCTAATGAATATGGAGGACAAGCTTTAGTATATCAAGGAGTATTTAATCCTAAATTATTAGTAGAGGATGAAAACCTCATGCAATCAAATTAAGGATGGAAACCTCTAGGAGTGAACCTTAAAAACTTTCTAGTGGAAGATACTTTCATCGTCAATCATAATTTTTTAATTGCAACTAATACCAAATCCAAAAGGAAGGATTTAGGAAATGTTCATGGTGTTGACACAAGTACAATTAATATTCCTATAAGGAATCAAGGTGTGAGTCCAAGTGTGATAGTCCCTACAACTTCTACACCTATTCCAAATTAGAATGTTGGAAGAGTGACTCAAAGTGCTCCAACACGTCAAGATCAATGCACTTATTCACCTTCAAGAATGCAATAAAAGGTAAATGTTCCTTCTTTGAATTTTTATTATTATTTTAAGAGTTATAAGACATCTATTTTTTTTTTTAAGTGCTTCACATGCTCGATCAAAAGGAACTCCTTCAAGAACAACTATCCTAAATTCACCTCAGTCCTCAACCATCAAGACATGGTGATGTTACACTCACCAATGCTCCCACTCACATTTTTGAAACCTCTTAAAAATATAAAAATCCTCAATCCTTCTACCTCACTCTCATTATTAGAGAAAATCTTGTTCATAATTATATTTTAGATGGTCGGACAAGTACCTTGATGATACACAAGTTTTTGGTAGATAAGTTAGGCTTGAAATATGAACCATATAGTAAGGGAGTGCTAAAAATTGATGGGAAACTGTAAGTCATTGTAAAAATGGTAAATTAAATATGTTTAGTCAAATTGAATTTCAATTTTTCTAAGTAAATTTGCATTTGAGACAACTTAACTTAATTTCTTCGAATGAGGGTTTTGCCCATAACCAATGCCATATTATGATGAATATTTCAAGGTTTGTTGAGTATAAACAGTTACCAAATTGTATAATATTCCTATGGTTAATTATTTTATACCATAAATTGGCTTCTTGATCAAGAAAGAGTTGTGTTTGAGTGGTTTCTAACTCAGGTAGGTTTTGACCTGAGACACTTAGTAAACACTATGCTAAGATGTTTAAAAGTGATCAATCTTGTAGTGATGAGATGAGCTCACATAAGTGGAATATGTCCTAATTAAACAAAATTAATGCATAAATTAGTACTTACAATATTTTTCAACTTCCATCTAATTCACATTTATAGGTAACATAGTTTGACTGAGTAGATAGAGTAGATCATGCTAGTGGAGAATGGCAGTTCAAATTTTGAGCATAACCTTAAGATAAGAGTTGAGTTTAGATAATTTAAAAATTATCTAATTATATTAAATAGGATAATATGGTATTAAAATAATTATAAATCCACCTAAAGGTCTCATATACCCCCAAAAAAAATATACAGTCTGACTATAGACCCATAAAGTGTTGATGGCTAAAGATAAGAAGTTGAGAGCATGGTCTGCAGGTCTAGTTGTTCATCCAAGCTAGAAATGTACATAATTAATCTAGGATAGGTCAAAGGATATATAAAATAATATTACTCAATTAATAATTATTAATGACATGAATCATTTGTATTTCTTAGTAAGGCACATGCAGTCTAACACAATCATAAGTTAGCTTGTGCTAATGGAATGTCTTGGGTAATAGACAGAGGTATAGAAATGGATGGATATGAGTGAGACCACTCTCATAGTGGTAATATAAATTTAATATGATTCTCAAGGTAAAATAATGTTGAACAAATAGGCTCCAACATTGTATACAAACCCTATAAATAATCACTAGAATTGAGAAGTTAGTCTTAGGTTTTGAAATGTTGAGAGAGTTGTAGAGTTGATATAAATTTAAAAATTTGTATATAAGGTCATAAATACATATTAAATCCATTAATATAATTAGTTATGAAAATAAAATAGGGGATTTTCCCTCTATTTTATCCTAGATAGAGGGAGCTCCAAGAGTGAGATGACTATAGGTGTGGTGTGTAGATGGTAGGAAAATGTGATGGGGAGTCTTGGAACACTATAGAATGATGTAAAGAGTTGAATAAATATTCAAAATATGATTTATATTTTTCTAAGCTCAAATAATATAGTGATTTATCCATTCTTTCTATTTTTTAACTTGTTGAGCATTATTTCTTGCTCTACTATGTCATGAAACACAATTAAGCCTATTAGGCCTAGAAATAGGTCTAAACCCTAATGATGCTCAAATCCACTTATAAGACAATTTTAACCTTCATAATAAGCTTAATAACCTTTAAGGGAGAGTTTAGGATGAGTTAGAACCATTGGTTTATAGGGGATTACACAGAGTGGTCATTTTTGGCCTAAACCTCTCTCATGGGTACCCAGATTACTTTTTAAAGCTCGATAGGCCATATTCAAGTGGTAATATATATATATATATAGACACATTACATGGTGCCTCAAGGAGATATTTATAGTTTATGAGGATCACAAATTCCAAAATTGTGGAGTTGGTTCAAGGATTTAATGTCTACTTTTTATGAACTATCACTAAGAACCAAAACTTCCTAAAACCCTATCTAGAACTTGATGGAGAATAAACTACTTGAGATGACTTTAAAAGTGATAAAATTTCCAAAAAAATGATTTTGACTTGTTAAAGACTCTCTCAAGCTCTTGGACACTGAATTGGTTTTTACTATCACTTGTATGGATAGGATAAAATTAGGGGTTTTTATAGGATTTAACTTATTCTATAGGTAAAAAGAGGGATTGGTGGATGAAATATATTGGAGGAGGTATGTAGGTAATTATTATAACTAAATGTATTCATCAATAACCACATATAATAATATAAATACCTATGATACATAGTTCACTATAGGCAGCCTTGGAAAGATAGTGAAGATGATAAGTGACTGCCTAGTGAGAAGATGAGAAGTACAATTGTGGATCCTTTTAAGGTATGATTGATGGATTGGAAGAAAAAATAATTATAAAAAATAATTCCTAAAACCTCTTCCATATATTACCTTGAGAAAATTAAGGTCACCTTGATGACAAATGTGAAGATTGAGGCCAAGAGATCTAGTAGGTGACTACAGACAGTAAAGACAAGTATCATGAAGAAGGATATCAGTTGGGGAAGTATATAATGAATATCATAGCTTACTTCCAACCTCCCTAAGATATTTCATATGTATCAAGTATTCTTATTTCAATTTCAATCAATCAAGGGATGCTTCATCATGAAAGCAGTTTCAAGAAGGCTAGTTGAAGAGACTATATGCTAGTTTAAAGAATTTTTCATGCTTCATATGGACATTTGTCCAAGTAGACATTTATATTTTGTTCTCCACTCCATTATCCTACAATCAAACTAGTTTCCAAGTCTTTACACTTGGATTTGTGACCTTTTAAATTCACTTCTTTCTTTTCACACATGGCATATAAATATATGCCATTTTGGCTTTTATAAAGAATCCACACTTGGTATGGTGAATCCATGTAAGTTTCAATACTATATTTAACTTTGAAATTAATATTTTCAATATATTTTTTAGTTCACAATATTGTTTTCTAAGTGTCGAAGTGGTGTGTAGTGGAATGTCAAGTGATAAGTGTATATCCTTGCTTTCTCTTTGCTCTTCCATGTTTGATGCAAATAGTTTACACTCTAATAGGTCACATACAATGTATCCAAGTGATTTTTTATATCTTTAAGTGTAATTACTAGCCTTAGTGTCTAAAATATGACCTCTAATTCACTCACCTTGAGTAGTGTAATGCATATCAACTCCATGTTTGAAATACTGATGTTAGATAATATAGGATGTTGAGACTAGTGTTGTGAGTCATATTTCATAGTGAAATGGTATGGTAGTCTCATAAATATCATCATGGTGTATCACCTCATTATAATAGTTTACTTTCATGTTTCTTTCTATTTTTTTATCCAAGCAAGCAAGCAGTGTAAGTGGCAATCAAACAAAGAGAAATTTAGAGAGCTAGCCCTTAAACCTAGAGGTTTACCTCTATTATAGGCAACCCACAAGCCTAGAGGTAGTCCCATGTTTATAAAATTTTGAAGTAGGCTTGAACTACCTCTCCTAGGGTGAAATATTTGGTGACAAGGTTTTTGATAGGCCCATTGGGATTATTGGCTCAAGTACATCTTGTCAAGGTGAATGTTTATATTGACAACATCATAGCTTCATTAGTGTTCTACTTAGCATTTTTGACTCCATTTAAGGTAATATATAATTGTAGATCAAGTTTTATCATTTATTTTTTTCATACTTCATGGTACTTACTAAGTCAACTACTAGTAGAGGTATCAATCCCATAAACCCACTCCTTCAACCTAAACTTGTTCTAGAAGTTTAACACCCTCAACCTATTTTGACATTTGAAGAATAATAAGGATTTTCAAGACAATAAGATCAAGAGAGTTGTAATGAACCAAACTCAAAACTATCCACAATTTCACTTAAATTCTGATTGTAAATTCGTCAAATGGTTCATATGCAACCTTGTAACATGCTGAAGTAGTGTTTTAGTTGAAGTAGGTTGATATTAACAAATACTAGGACTGATTTTTAAACCCCTACAATGCCTACAACTGATCTATATGTAGATATTCAATTATTTTGGACTTTTTCATGCAAATATATGGGAACTAACTAGCTACATCACATAGACATTTTTTTGTAAAAAAATACATTGTTTTTGCCAGGCATCAAATAAATCTATATACAAGAGTATCTTTTAAACAATCAGCTACTTATATCTCCTTTAATATGAATATTTCAATATAAGCAAATGTCAACAGCCAATACTCTTGGATAACACATATAAACTAATGATAGCCACCTACAGCTGTACCAATTTCTTATGCAACTAAATGCTATCTAAAATGCATAAGATTTCAAAATGAGCCTGGTTGGAGACACCTTACTGTCCCAATAAAAAACAATAAAAATGCTAGTAATAGGAGACCCAATATAGCACACACAAATTTTGAGGAAGTCACCCCTGTTTCAGATCCAGAATAAAGAAATAAAATAATTTAATAGCTTCCAAGTCTCCAAAAACTCCTGATGCCTTTTACAGAATCTTAGGAATGATGTGCACCACTCTCCAATGGAAATAGCTCCCAGTATGAGCTCTAGCGAATAGAAAAAAGGTTTATTGGCATCCCTGCTGCTTCAGATCTGGCATCAAAAAAATTAGGTTCTTCCAATCAATTGGTTGATGCCTCTAATAAATTCCCTCCAAGGCTAATAGTATCTGATATAATAATCTCAAAAATTGGCCTTAAGCCACAAATTCTGCCCAAACAAAGTGACTGGAATATCACTTCCAACTTCAATAATTTAGGTGATATTGCACACCCTCAAAATCAATATTAATGGGAGTTTTTCATTCTCAGTGACAATCTAGTTATCTGTAGACCACTCAGCTCCACAAATACTCAAGAAATTCACCAACACAATAATTTAACGAATCTGGATGCCCAAATGGTGAGACCTCAAGGTCTATTTAATATTTTCCTCAAGAGGTCATCCTCAATAAAATAATATTTAAAAATATTAAATTATAAAATAAGGTTTTTCCATAAATAGAAATAATAATGAAATATAGTGGAAAACCTTACTCCAATCAAAACTGAGCCAAGTAATCACCAAGTGACTGCAAAAATGACTCTCTCACCATGCCCCGTTATCCCACGAGAGTCGTTAATAGGCTAATCCTACTGATATGTCGATGTCATCTAGAAGGGGACATGACAGTCTGCCCCTCCTAAAATTGTTTGTCCCCAAGCAATCTAAATTCAGGATGCTGCAAAATTTCCTCACTTATTTCTTCATTGATATGTTCTGGGTTCATTGACAAAGATCTTGCAAAAGAGACTCCACTCTTTGTATCCTTTAGGAAATATACGGTATAACAAAAAGTACGAACAAATTATCCCAGACAAACAGCTCCCTGTGGGTCATTAATAGCAGTATTAACAAAAGATACTGGTTGTCTAGCATCTAGACCCAACATACCAACAACAAATGAATTTTGTGAAACATTTGGAGCTACCAGCCTAGCTCCCACCATGCCAACAAAGGTTCCAATAGGAATCAATGTTGATTGTCCAGTCACTTGAACATTCTTTGCAGACCGCTATTGAAAAAATAGCCCTTCTTTGTTCAGACTGAAAATATGTGTATCCCTCTCATTTGAGAGCAGGTAGTCATTTAGACCACATATTAGAGCTGCTTGATAAACTATGAGTATCAAACATCCAAAACAACCACAGTATTGGGGATGAATATTGATCAAAGATGTCAAAATGGCCACTGCAACAAGAGTGAAAAAGAAATTCCAGTGTACACCATACTCACCAATATGGACCTAATAGTCAACCTCTTTAGTAAGAACCAATCAAGCAAAATCAATAAAAAGTAGTGGGCTTACACTCTTAATTGTCTCTCCATGCTTCATAGAAATGTTGTGTGCTTGTTTTGAAACTAGTGCATCTATAACTACAAATGAACCAACCCCAAGATCCATCAATCTTTTACCATAAGTTTTAGTCTTAGCATATCTTTTATGGAATTTTTTGAAGTCCACCACCAAGATTGACAAGCTTGTCAGCATCATCATTATAAATCTAAATGATGATAGGCTTTTCCTCCAATATGACACGGTAACACTCTCAATTTGGGATAAAACCTCAGAATGAGTCCAAAACCATGTATAGAAAATTTTAAATAATGCAAGAAGCACCAGGCATGCAGTGAAAATGTAAGTCCAATCTACCAGAATTGTTAAGCAAGAAAGCACTAGTAGAACAAAGAAAAGAAAATCAATAATCAAGTTTGATGTGTAGTTCCTCCAATCTTTCCATCCTATATTTGTGTTGCCATGCTGCTTCATGTCAATCTTAGCAAATTCATTGTCACCGTAATTAAGTTCCCTTTTTGCCTCGTCTTCTCCCAAAGACCCATTAAAATTCTATTATATCTTTTTCGTAATCTCTCCAAATGTTCTTCCTAGAATCTCACTGTCTACTCTCTTCTTTTTCTATGCTTTGAACTTTGCTCTTTTTCTTCAGGCAAAATATTTTGTGTAATAGGAGGAGCCTCAAGGAATTCAAATATTTTTGATACCAACTCTTCCTTCTTAATTATATTTGATAATTACGAATCCAGAACATCACAAAGATTCCCCAAATTTTCTTTATGGAGTTTTTCTAGTTTTTCCTTCACCTTCTCACTATTCTTATTCTCACCCAGTTCAAAACTAGAGAAGTGCAGAATATTATTTTTGATATGAAGGACCTTGACATGCCTTCCATAAATAACTATGTGAAGCAATTTCAAGATTTGACCTAATGAAGGTCTGATAGCAGCAGATTGTGGTTGAAGGTGAGCAGAATGCATAACTACAAATGTTAAATCAGTCTATTATATTTGAACTTGTATTTACTGATGTTGCTCCAAAATAACTTACAGCAGAACAAGCATCCACAAAACTATCTAAAAGAGGAATCAAGTGATGTGAATGTTTTATATTTTCCATTACTGCTTCTATCATAGATGGATTGCATTTACCTGCATTGTATATTGATCTAAGCTTGGGAATTTGTTTGGGTTGTCTGTATGGAATGACCAGTATGGCACCCACCTCCCACTTGATGATATGCTCAATCCCTTGATCTAGAGGTCTGCATGGAGGAATCTTGCTAAACACCTTTGTATGCTTAATCCTTAACTCCTAGATATCAAGATGGTACTGTAGTTTCTCCTATTCCCCTAGTGTAGGCATCAACACACATTCTACTACCCACTCTTCCATATCATGTCTTACTACCCTTGTCATTCTCCTAAAAGAGATCATCCTAAAACTAGAGTCCCGAATTGCCTTAAGGACATGAGTCTTTTCATCAACCTAAAAAGACATCTCCATCTCTCTAAGATCAATGGTGAATTTCCCAATATCATGTAACCATCTCATTCCAAGCACCATGTCAATATCACCCATGTTCACTACATAAAAGTCCATCTTGAACTCATAGTTGTTCAATCGTATGGGCAAGTCTAAAATTCTCTGCTCACATTTGAGGTTATAGCCATCTACAACCTTAACCCTTATCCCTTCAAATTCCTCTATTCTAATTCCTCTCCTATCAACCAAATGAGCATCAATGACATTGTGAGTTTCCCCTGTATTAAGAATAATGATTATCTTTTGCCCTGCTAAGACCCCACGCATCCTAAATGAACCTTCTTGTTGGATGCTAGTGATGTGTGCATCAAGTTGCCTCATTGCCCCTTCATGTTTTTATTCTTCTTGTTCTACTCCTGAGTCTTCAAAATTAGATTCATAATATGCCCACATTATTCTATTAGCCTTTCCCTTTGGTCTCAAGAGACAATTATGATTTGCATCATAAGGCCCCTTACAATAGAAACACAACTTCTTTTTCCTTAATTCATTGAGTGTGTCATGATCCAAAGGTGGTGCTGATTTGTCCTTGAGATCTAAATCATTCTTCTTCTTAGAGAAAGATTTATTATCTTGATTCAAAGAAGATCCCTTTGATATAAACTTATTATGTGGTGTTGACAGTTCCATACTTGGCCTTCTTCATAGCCTCTTAGAGAGTAGGAGGATCAAAGGATTTTATCCATCCCCTCTTAGGCTCCATTAATCCTTCAATAAATAGGACCACCAACCGTCTCTTTGAGATGTTAGGAACCATCACTAATAATTTCTAAAATTCTCCAATGTAACTCTCCAAACTTCCAACTTGTTTGAGTTGGGCCAAATCCCTGAAGTAGGATTCTAGATCTTTCCTATCAAAACATTCCACAAGTCTGTCCACAAACTCTTGATAGGATGTAATATGATTATGCTATAATGTTACCAATCCATGATACCACCATTCATGTGTTACTCCTTCCAAGTACAATGTGGCAAATTTGATGGCTTCTTCTTTTATCATGGGTCGTAGAGCCAGGAAGGTGTCCAACTTATGAATCCATGACTGTGTAGTGATCTTACCACTACCATCAAACATAGACAATGTGAGATTATTAGTAGCTTGCTTAAGGTCCCTATTTTGATTTTGAGGCCTCCTCTCCCATTGAGACCTGTAGTAGTCCATCCTTGTTTGTACAAAATGATCAAAATGCATAAGCTCTCATGCTTCTGGTGTCAATAGTAGCCATTCATCATGAGCAACCATATATGCATCAATGAAGGTAAGCTCTTCAACATTCTCTTCTACTGCCCTTTCTTCCCTCAAGAAAGTGGGTTGTGTAGGTTTTTTTATTGTGTGGGAAGATGCTCTCAGTATTCTCCTTATACCATTTATGCTCCTTTCATCATCATGATCTTGGGGCTGCCTTCTTGGTAAGTCCAACTGTTGTAGAGCATTTTCAAGCCGCTCAAGTACCCTAAATATCTATTGTTGTCCCTCCCTTAAACTCCTAAAAGTATCAAGTACCTCTCTATCATCATCTCTTCTTCCATTTCTAAGAGGACTTCCTTCTCTTCTTTCTTCCATAGGGCCACCAATCACTTTATCCCCTACTGCTAATAATGTGTCTTGTCTTTGTTTCCTTTCTTCTCTAGCTGTATATCTCTTGGTTCTATCACTTTGGTGCATAAATGAAGATGATTTTTGACCCAAAGGATGGTAGGAAACCACTTTGATACCACTGTAACGAACTGAACTCAAAATTGTCCACAATTTCACTTAAATGTTGATTGTAATTTCGTCAAATGGCTCATATGCAACCTTATAGCTTGCTAAAGTAGTGTTTTAGTTGAAGTAGGTTGATAGCAACGAATACTAGGACTGATTTTTAAACCCCTGCAATGCCTACAACTGATCTATATGTAGATATGCAATTCTTTTGGAATTTTTCATGCAAATAAATGGGAACTAGCTAGCTACATCACATAGACATTTTTTTGTAAAAAAAATACATTTTTTTTGCTAGGCATCAAATAAATCTATTTACAAGAGTATCTTTTAAACAATCGGCTACTTATATCTCCTTTAATATGGATATTTCAATATAAGCAAATGTCAATAGCCAATACTCTTGGCTAACACATATAAACTAATGATAGCCACCTATAGCTATACCAATTTCTTATGCAACTAAATGCTATCTAAAATGCATAAGATTTCAAAATGAACCTAGTTAGAGATGCCTTGTTGTCCCAATAAAAAACAATAAAAATGTTGGTAATAGGAGACCCAATACAACACACATAAATTTTGAGGAAGTCACCCCTATTTTAGATCTAAAATAAAGAAATAAAATAATTTAGCAGCTTCCGAGTCTCCAAAAACTCCTAACGCCTTCTACAAAATCCTAGGAATGATGTGCCCCACTCTCCAATGGAAATTTTTTCCAGTATGAACTCTAGTGAATATAAAAAAGGTTTATTGGCATCCTTGCTACTTCAGATCTGGCATCAAAAAATTTAGGTTCTCCCAGTTAATTGGTTGATGCCTCCAATAAATTCCCTCCAAGGCTAATAGTCTCTAATATAATAATCTCAAAAATTAGCCTTAAGCCACAAATTCTACCCAAACGAAGTGACTGGAATATCACTTCTAACTGCAATAATTTAGGTGATATTGCACACCCTCAAAATCACTATTAATGGGAGTTTTTCATTCCCAATGACAATCTAGTTATTTGCAGACCACTCAGCTCCACAAATACTGAAGAAATTCACCAACACAACAATTCAACAAATTTGGATGCCCAAATGGTGAGACCTCAGGTCTATTAAGCTTTTTCCTCAAGAGGTCATCCTCAATAAAATAATATTTAAAAATATTAAATTCTAAAATAAGGTTTTTCCATAATTAGAAATAATAATGAAATATAGTGGAAAACCTTACTCCAATCAAAACTGAGCCAAGTAATCACCAAGTGACTGCAAAAATGACTCTCTCACCATGCCCCATTAGCCCACAAGAGCCGTTAATAGGCTAATCCTGCTGATATGTCGATGTCAGCTAGAAGGGGACATGACAAGAGTGAAGAGGAACTTGAGGATAATATAGCTAGGAAGCATGCCTTCCTAGTCTTTAACAATAAAAATCCCATACACCTCAATGTATATGATGATATACTCCCTAATTCTACATAAACTATTCCCACTTAAAATGGGGAAGGTCATGTCACTCCTAATGAGAACGTTAGAGACATATATAGCATTTGTAGATTTCATAATGCTACTAAAGTCATTACAATTAAACTAATTTCCATGTCCCTTAAAGTAAAATCACTTAACTAGTATAAGACATTGTTGAGAGGATGTATCACCACTTGGGATGATTTTGAAGAGTTATTGACTTCAAGGTTTGAGGGAAAAAGTGATCACACATCACTCATTAATCATATTAATGTGATTTAAAGAGGTCCTAAGGAGACTATGTTGACTTTAATGAGAGGTTCCAAATAAATTGGTATGGGTTGCCTTCCCCCATGAGATCACCTATAAGCTTTATTTTCTATACATATCTAAGGGATATTAAAACTGACATAGCCATTATGTTGTAGTCCATGGGTGGTTACACCTTACCTGAAGCTTATTACCTAGCCATTAGAGCTAAGAATGCCCTAATATAAGCTATAAAATTACCTTCAAAATTATCCATACCTATTTTACCCAATATTTATGCTAATAATCCAAGTGTTGCTCAAATGCCAAGTCTATATCTACCTTAAAAGGGAAGAAGATACCATTGATTGGCAAGCAAGATCTATTACCTTTTGTATACACATAATATTTTCACACTTTTATCCACTATTGATGCTTTAAATCTTATAAGAACTCTTCTCAAATTAATCTCTCTAAGTGCATGATTTAAGGGGTGCATTAGAAAAGGGGTGGATAGACCATTGTCCCTTATTGCCATATTATTCCCTATCCATTCAACTCATAAAACCTTTCCCTAAGATATCTCTCCTTCCTTGAATATTCCTCTAGTATTTTCCTCTTTCTACACTTCTTTCCCTTACTTGGTGCCCTTTTTACCTATTCAATAAGCTAGGTCAATTTGGTTGACCTATCACAGTATGGGATCACTTTAGGCCTAGTTTCCATCTGGTCGATGTAACACAAACTTTAGGCATTAGTCTGATAATGTGCTAGGTCAACCTGATTGGCCTAACACAATTGACATATCTAAGTGATTTTTGGGTCAAATACTCCTATATATATAAGGTCATTTTGGTCATTTCCATATGAATTCAATCATGAGTTATTATTCACTCACACTTCTTCATAATCTACTCTTCCACCATTCTACTTGAGGAGTCTTAGCTTAGGTTTCTTATTTGGAGAATATTAGTCTTATGGATAGGTCTTGGATGATTTGACCTAACAAAGTGATCCTTAAAAACCACAACAACCTTTTAAAAATCCCCATTAGCCAAGGAAGAGATTGAGTCATGATGGGTTCACATTTAGGTAAGTACATTCTGACTTTGTCCTCCTCTCTTTTAGTAGATAAAAGTAACATAAGTGTTGTCTTGAATAATATTAATCCTCATATTCCATGTATTATGGTGTTACTCATAATTACTTTATTTAAAGTTCCCTATACATGTATTTTATTGTTTTGCATCTAACCCCTTACATTTGGTGAGCACTAGATTAGTTTAATTTTCTTATTATTATATTAATTTACTTCTTGTTTATTATCATAAGTGAATATAGAAACCATATGACTCTTTTAGGGTTGTGAAATTATGTTAGATTGTAGGATTTAGAACTCTACCTAGAATGATGTGTTATGATAGATGATACAACTAATTCCCTAATCAGGTCTAGTGGATCCTCATATTGGTCATGCTCCCACTTAACAAGTGTGTGCCCCAATCGAAAGTGTATGTGTGATCTATCTTCTCTGATCTAGGATTGATTCATATGCACCATGTAATTATAATTTCATACATTTTGGTAAACCTAACATGAATCCTTTTCCACCACTAGTTGAATTGTCTCCACATTTCCATTTTTCCCCCTTTCTTATTTAGCATTAACTCCACTTTGGCTTCACCTTCATTACATTATGGTGAACCCAACATGAATAAAACCCTTACAAGATTTCTTTCACTTATTTTATTATTTTTTATCATTAATTTTATCATAATTTTATGATGTATTTTTTCCTTATTTACATTATATGCTTCATTATGAATCTAACACATTTTATAGTTTGTAAAACAGATGAGTAAAACTAAAGATATAGGCAAAATAATTGTCTTGTCTGTTATACTAGGTCGACCTAGTCAACCTAGTGTTTTTTTTGACCTCTATACACTATGCTAGGTTGACCTGGTCGGCCTAGTACTATTTTAAAACCCTGTATTTTGTGATAGGTCAATCAAGTTGACCTTGTACTATTTTATTTCTTCTATGCTTTCTAATTTAGCTTTTCACTTTCCTTATATGTCTGATTTAGTTCTTTGTCTACCTGAATTAGTTCTTTATCTATGTCTATTATTCTTATTATTTAGCATTATTTTCCTTTTATCCTCAAGAATCATGTTCCCAATTATAAACTTATTGGCTAGCCTGAATCCATTAAAACACTCTATGGGGTTCTCTTTTCTTATTATGTTTTTATATCTCTTCTTCCTCTTTTTAGTTGTTGGGGCATTTTACGATGCCCATCCACACATTACTTTAACCTTTGGGGCATATTTTAATGCCCACCTTCATGTCCTTTTATAATTTTGGGCATCTTGTGATGCCCATCCCTACATCCACTTACACTTTGGGGCATCTTGCGATGCCCACTCTTATTCTCCATTACATGCTACCAAACTAATTCAACTCCAAAAAACCTTCCAAGACACATAGACTTGTCTCTCACATGCACATCCTTGATATAGCCATTAACATAGGATCCTTTCCCTTATTTTCATGCTTTATATATATATATATATATATAACAAATTTTTCTAGGTTACTTTAGCATGGGTCTCTCCTTATACAATAGTTTCCTTTCTTTTCAAACCTTTAGTCCTCCCTTTAAGTCTTTTGGTTTCTTCATGTACCATATTCTTCATCACTTATCTTTTCATTTTTCCTTTTGCTTGCCAATGCTATTTTGGCATCCTCTTGGGCTTTTATTTTATGAGTTACTTGGTAAGACCATGGATAAAACCCAACCCTCCTCATAAAATGATCATTATTTTTATTTCTCATTTCTTCCTTTTCATTATTTTACTACTTTCCAATATTTTTTTGGCATCCTTTGGGTATTTCTTTGTGAGGGATTTATACAAAGGCTCCCTCACTTTTTGCTTATTATCACCCCTTGGGTTTTCCTTTTGTGAGTTTCTTGGAAAGACTATGGATAAAACTTAGACCTCCTCATAAAATTACCTTTCTTTTCATGTTATTTTTTATCCTTGTTATTTAGACATTAGCTTTTGATTCTTTTTCTAGATGGAATCTATAAACAATATATGTTAGCATGTTTTCCTTTACTTCCCACAGTCTTATGATAAGGAATCACACCTTTGATATCATTGTATTCCTTTTTTCCCTTTGTCATATTTTTTCCAATTTTAAGAAATTCAAATTTGTTACATTTTTCATTTTCCTATTGATTTCCCCCTTTGTTTCACCTCAAAATTTGGAAAAAACAAGTTCAAAGTCAAGATAGCACTTTTATTTCACCTGGATTTACGAGACTCTTAGACCCCATAATCTTTAATTTTATTTCTCTTAGTACCCTTGTCCCAAAGTTTTGTAATGAAAGTCATCTTTAGAAACCATGTTTAGTCTTCCAAATCCATATGGTGGAGGAATTTAAAAAAATGAAAAAAAAAAGTTAAAAGCCAATCATTTGAAAATAAAAGGCAATGATATCTAAAAGGCAACATAAAAATCTTAAAAATATAATCACACCAAAAGACATGATTAAAATCACATCTCCTATCTCCAATCAAAGCTAAAAATCCATAGTCATCTGCATATAGATCCAAAGTCCTTTGGCATGTGGTAGGCTAGTAGATTGGAATAGGGGATTTAAAAAAAATCTATAGTGCTACCTACTTTCTCATGTAAGTACCCAATCTTTGCAATAGATCGATGACTCTATAAGTGGTCTTGAGGAGTGGGAAACACATCATGGGAAGGTAGGTCCATTTTAATTTTCATGCATATAGCCTTCATGGGATGATCTATATACTCAATTTGTTGACCTAAGACTTGTGTAACTAAGAAAAGTTCTTCAGAGTCTTTATGGTCGACAGTGCTCTTGTTTTGACAAACTAAATTTGAGTGTCTTGACTTTGATAAAGAGTTCATCTACCTTGGTTTTTCCTTAATTATCCCCTCCCCACCATTTCATTCCCTTTTATAGACAAATTATGATTACAAATCTATTTTCCCTCTTCTTTAAATTCCTTTTTCTTCATTTTTTAAAAACATGTTAACACTACTTTGTTTCATTTTTATGTATCTTTAGATGCAAAACAAAATGTTTGAGAAACTATGGATCATTTTCATCATGTTATATATATTTACTAAAACTAATTTTCTTTCCTTTTCCCATTTATCTAAATTTTGTTATTCTACTATTATAGACACCTGAGTTCACACCCTTTTTACATTTTTATGTGAGATGTGGATTGTTACTACTCACCCAACCATATTGTTTTCCCTTTTATGCATCCCATATTTCCATTGATGATTGGGATGTGGATTGTTATTGCTCACTCATCAATTTTGTTTTACCATTTTTTTTAATCTTCTTTTTACCATCTTGTTTGACATGTATCCTTGATTTGATTTGGTGAGTTTGTTTTTTCTTACTTGAGGTTTACTTGTTTGAGTTTTTTGATCTTTAGTAGCCTTGAATTTTTGGTTACCCAATTTACTCTTGTTTAACTTGGTCATTTGGTATAACATATCACTTTTCACCTATATTACCAAATTACCAAGTATGTCCCATACACATAGTGCCAGTTATCTTGGCTTTTCTTACATTTATTTGTTATTGCTCCTCAGTTTTGTATTTTTGGGTTTGTCCAAAGCAGTCTCTACACCCTCCACAATCAAAACTAAAACATAGCTAACAAGCATCCTATGATAAAGGTAAGTCAAGGTACACATCATTTAATTTTTAGTTAGTTTCCTTTTCTATCATTTACTTTCAGTTATTTTATGCTTTTTAAAATATTGCATTTTTTTTAACATCAACATTGTGTGTGTCCTTATGATCTTTCTCGAAGCACCATCACCTGTTACAGTGACACATTATGATATTTTATTGGGGCATATGTATATACATAATATTTTCATACTTTTATCAATTACTAACACTTTACATCTTGAAGTAACCCATCATGACTCAATCTCTCTGAGAGCATGCCTTAAGGGGTGTACCAAGAAAGGGGTGGATAGAACTTTGGTGATTCATAGGATTGTTGTCCCTTATTCCCATATTATTCCCTATCCATTCAGGTCTTAAAACCTTTCCCTAATATATCTCTCCTTCCTTACACATTCTTCTAGTATTTTCCTCTTTCTATCCTTCTTTCCCTTAGTACCATTTTTACTTGCTTAGTAATCTAGGTCAACCTAGAATAGTCTAGGGTCACTTTAGCTCTTTAGGCCTAGTTTCTATCTGGTTGACCTAGCATTAACTTCAAGAATTATCTTGATAATGTGCTAGGTTGACCTAATCAAACTAGCATATCAAACATATTTGAGTGATTTTTGGTTCAAATACTCTTATATATACAAGGTCATTTCAATCATTTCCATATGAATGTAATCAAGAGTTCTTATTTGCTTGTGCTTCTTCATAATATTCTCTTCCACCATTCTACTTGAGGATTCTTAGATTAGGTTTATTATTTGGATAATATTAGTCTTGTGGATAGGTTTTGGATGCTTTAGCCTAACAAAGTGATCCTTATGAACCACAACAACCTATTGCAAAGCCCCATTATCTGAGGGAGAGATTGAGTCATGATGGGTTCACATTTAGGTAAGCATATTCTAAATTTTTTCTCCTCTCTTTTAGTAGATAGAAGTAGAATAAGTGTTGGCTCAAATGATATTACTCCTTACATTCCATGTATTAGGGTGTTACTCATACTTACTTTATTTGAAGTTCCCTATACCTGTATTTGATTTCTTTGCATCTAACCCCTTACTTTATGCCACAAGATTTGGTGAGCACTAGATTAGTTTACTTTCTTGTTTATTATCATAAGTGAATATAGAAACCATAAGACTATTTTAGGGTTGTTGTGCAATTGTGTTAGAATGTAGTCTATGGAACCCTTCCTAGCATGATGTATTTTTATAGATGATAAAAGTGATCCCTTAATTAGGTCTATTAGATCCTCATATTGGTCATGTTCCTCCTTAAAAAGTGTGTTCCCCACTTAGAAGTATAGGTGTGATTTATCTTATCCTATCTAGGATTGATTCATGCGCACCATGCAATTCTGATTATATATAACTTTGAGGCTCAAGTTAGGAAACTAAATCTATAGTATGGAGTTAAATAAAACCCCTACCCCTATCCTAAATAGGGAAATAGGGTCACACATTAGTAATATGATCAAGGAAAATGGAAAGGACAACCTAGCTTTAATAGGCTAGCCAATGCATATAATCTAACTTTTATTTTTAACACAAGAGATATGGTCTCTGTGCATAGTAACTTGGTCTAAAGAGAAGAATGGTAGTAATGAAAATTCATGGATGATAATGATTATGGAGGAAAAGATTTAGTATCTCAAAGAGGAGTTACTCCTCAATTGTCTATATAAGATGAAAACCTCAAGTAAGCAAATCAAGGATGGAAACCTCAAGGAGTGAACCTTGAAAATTTTTTAGTGGAAGATACTTGTGTCCTCATTAATAATTATTTAGTTATATCTAATACCAAATCCAAAAGGAAGGATTCAAGATATGTTCATGGTGTTGACACAAGTCCAAGTAATCCTCCTACAAGGTAGCAAGGTGTGAGTCCAAGTGTGATAGTCCCTACAACTTTTGCACCTATTAAATTAGAATGTTGGAAGAGTGACTCAAATCACTCTAATGCCTCAAGATCAAGTAACTTCTTTACCTTCAATAATGTAATAAAAGGTAAATTTTCTTTCTTTGAACATTGTTGATTATTTGAAGAGTTCTAAGACATATATTTTTCTTTTGGAAGTACTTCACATGCCTGGTCAAAATGAGGTCATTTAAGAATAGCTATCCCAAATTCACCTCAATCCTCAACCTTTAATATATGGTTATTTTTAACTCACCAATGCACCCACTCACATTGTTTAACCCTTTTCCAAACCTAAAAATCCTCCACCATTCTACCTCACTCCCATTATTGGAGACAAGCTTATTCATAATTATATTATAGATATTGGGGTAAGTACCTCGATGATGCCCAATATTGTGGTAGATAATTTAGGCTTGATATAAAAACCATATAATAAGGGAATGATACAAATTTATGGTACACTAGCTAGGTCAATGGGGATTATTAAAAGTTTGAGTGTTTTCTTGCATTATTGTCTTAGATTTCCTATCCTTAAATACATAATAGTGGTTGATTTACTTTCTCACTTTGTTACTTACCTCTCAAGGGATTTCATAGTCAATATAGGAGGCTACCTCTCATATGACTGGTCCTTATTATCCTTCAAGACAAGGTATGGAGTAAAGGTAACCATTATAACTCAACCATTGGATAAGTTTCATATTGAGCCCTATGTGGAAGCAAGCTCTAACCTCAATTATGTCATCAATGATCAAGAGGAGTCTACTATGGATGATGAATAATATTCTAAGATTGAGGGCATAACTAACATTTTCTTAGATGAGTATGGTGTAGACACTTATATACATGATCCATACACTTTCTTTGAACAAATTAATCTTAGCACATACATCATCTATGAGGAAGGTGAGGGATAATCTAAGGTAAGCATTGATAGTTGTTTTCCAAAAGTTGTTGAAGGTAATTACCTTATTCATATGCATGATGATGATAGTATTCAAAGTTTGGTAGATCAATATGATGAGGAAAACAATGTCATCATGGTTACACAAGATGGAGGAGTCCATGAAGGTGACAACCATGAAGAGGAAGATGACCTATGGTAATAGTTTCATGCCATAGTTCAAGAGTTTGAATAGATAAGTAAGTCAACTTATCCTCCTAAGAAGTGTGAACTTGATATTAAGTTTGTTGATGAGTCTATAAAACATGAATTAGAGTGTCTTACCAAGTATGAGAATGAATGTCTAGTCACTACGAAGAAGGTTGCAGTCATAGAGGAGTATACTAAAGCCAAATCAAAAAAGTGAAGTGTTTGAGGACTAGTCCAAACCTCAACCTGAGGTTGAATCACTTTTATATGTGTGGAAGAAAAAATAAGACAATATTGATGGTTCTAAACATCAAGTACATCATGTCCTAAAATAGGTTAAATTTGAGGTAACTTTGATGACTCCCAAGATTCAGTTTGGGAAGTGCTAATTAGACATGACAAAGTCAAGATAGATGAAAATCTAAGAAAGACTTTTAAAGGGAATTATGGTGCATTATTGAGAGATGTAAGTGACATACTTATAGTCAAAACAAGATATAAATATATTAAGTATTTTGAACATATACATAAGCAAATGTTTATTGATAAGTATGTTTTATATGGTGGATTAGTTTCATGGAGAAACAATATTGTAAGAGATACTATCTTTAATACTTTTTGAAGTAATGGTAATCATTATTCACCTCAAGTGTTTGAAGTCTTGTACATACTAGGATAAATGTTCCTTGCTTATGTTGTGTGTGTTTTCCCTAAGTGTTCTTGAGAACACAAGTGTGTTTGATTTGCTATATTATTTTGTGTGTTCTCTTCTCTTTGTTTGGTGTGGTTTTGTGTCATTTTAGAGGGAATTCAATGTCAAGTATAGTGTATAGATGACTCCATATCCCAATGGATAGGATAAGGTTACTGATCTTTGGCATAAGTAGCTTGAAACCCCTAGGAATTTACCAAAATGTTGACTAATTTTACCATAAGTCAAATTAGGTCAAACCCCTATTATTTTAAACTTGTCATAAGGTCCCCTAGGGTGTAAAATGTGTCCCATGGTCTTTAATGAGGTCAACCATATGTTTATCTTTTTCATATTTGTCTAAAGTTAGTCCTATGTAATTTTAGGTAACTATTAGGTTCATTAAATGAACTTGTATGGTTTCCATAGGAAGATAAGTGTGTCCAAGTATACTCTAATTTCTTATGTCATAATGTGTCACTACAAGTTCAACATTGAAAACAAGAATATCTTGTAGTTTTAAGGGAGTTTCAAGGAGCTGTATGACTTGTACAATACATTTGGGATTTGTAATAGATTCATAATTGTCTCTTTATGTCCCCTCAATTAATTTGCATGCTTAGAAAGCTTTGATAGACTTGAAATTGATGAAAACCATTATATGTTTCCTATCACTCTCTTGGATGGCTAAAAAAGTCAACTAGTTTTAACTTGGTATAGACAATAGGATGTAGTGGGTGATAATACTCTTTATTTAATCAAAATTTATATAAATAGTTTTAGGTTTTGTGTACTATTATTTATGAACCATTGATAAGAAGGTTGGCTTCCCAAAACTTCTCGCACATCCCCAACACCTTACTTTTCCTTCTCTATTTGCATTAATCTAAGAAAGTCAAATGTTGTACATGATCTTGAGGTGTATGGACATATTTATAACAAGTTTTCAATCTATTTTTCATGTGTGGTGTGAATAATATAGTAATAAACATATCATTATACTAGTAGAAGACTCCACCTAGTCTACAAATAATATTCCATCAATTGTAGAGGCTTATTTTCCTGTTGGTGTTCAAAATAAAGGTAATGCATTGGTGTTTCTTATATACACATAATATTTTCAACCTCTTATCAAATACTAATACTTTACATCTTTCAATAATTTATTGAGACTCAATCTCTCTGAGTGTATGCCCTAAGGGGTGTACCAAGAAAGGGGTGGACAAACCACTAGTGCTTCACAATATTATTTTCCCTTATTGCCACATTATTACCAATTCAACTAGATCTTAAAACCATTCCCTAAGATATTACTCCTTCCTTTCACACTCCTCTAGGCTTTTTCCTCTTTCCATCCCTCTTCTGCACCTTGATCTCCTTTCACCAGTTGATTGTACTAGATCGATTGGTTGACCTTATATATTTTTCAACCTATGATTACTATACAAGGTCAAATAGGTTGACCCTATAATATTTAGGGTATTTTTCACTTGGAATTTCATCCAACCTTAGGCTGACCTAGCTCAGGACCTAGTGATTTATCTCCTAAAAACATACAAGGTTGATTGGGTTAACCTTATATATCTGACATATTCAAAAGGATTTAGGATGATATCCACCTATAAATACAAGATCATTTCATCATTATTTCAATATGAAATCAGATTTATTATTCACTTGCACTTCTTTACAATCTACTCTTCCACTATTCTACTTGAGGAGTCTTAGCTTAGGGTTTATACACTTAGGATTTATACTTGGAGAATCTAGTCATGTGGATAAGTCCTGGATGCTTTGGAATTTTGTAGTTATCCTTAAAAACCACAAAAACCTATTGAAAAAACCCTTTGGCCAAGGGAGATATTGAATCTTGATGGGTTCACATTTAGGTAAGTATATTCTAACTTTATTCTACACTCTTTTAGTAGATAGAAGTAGCATAAGTATTGGCTGGAATAATACTACTCTTCATATTCCATGTATTAGGGTCTTACTCATAATTAGCTTAATTAATATTCTCTTATAAATGTTTTGATTGATTTCCTAACCCCTCATGTTATACTAAAAGCTTTAGTGTACACTAGATTAGATTTACTTTCTTATTTATTAGATATAGATTGAACATTAAACCTAAGACTCTTTTAGGGTTGTTGCATGATTATGTTAGAATATAGGCTTTGGACCCCTACCTAGCATGATGTATTATGACAAGTGATCCCCTAATCAGGTCTAGCAGATTTCCATATTGGTCATGCTCCCACTTAACAAATATATTCCCAATTAGAAGTGTAGGTATGCTCTATCTTCTCTAAGCCATGATTGATTTATAGATATGATGCATTTTTAATTATACACATTCTAGGTGAGCCTGAAATGAACTAACCCTTATAGGATTTGTTTACCTTATTTCATTTATTTCATTCTTTCATCATTATTTTATCATCACATTTAAAATCATGTCTTAATAATCTAATAAACATTCAGGTTGACCAATTTGTTAGCTCTTTACTTGTCAAGTTGTTTGCTTACTCTTTGATTAATTGTATTTTGTATTGCAAAAACTTGCATTAGCCAATGTTGGTGTAAGGTTTTATGTTGTCTACTTCAATTGGATTGGCCAACATAAATCTAATTGACTATTTATTTTCTTTCTATCATTTGTTTTCAAATTTCTAGAAAAAGTTATCTTGTTTCATTTCACAACCTATTATAGGCTTCTTAACTTTCCCTATCTTCTATATTGGGTCAACCATGTATTCTTTTTAGCCTCTATTCATTGTAATAGATCAACCTAATTAAACCTATACTATTTAAAAACCCTAATTTTTCCTTTTCCAATATCTATTTATTATACTGGATCGACCCAATCGACCCTATACTATTTATAGGCCCTATTTTCTATGTTAGGTCGACCCAGTCGACCCTGTACTACTTTATGCCTTCCTTATTTGTCAATCTAGTTCCCTTCTTTACATTATGTTCATCTCCCTTAAATAATAATGATGTCTCCTATTAGAATCTTCTTAGATAGCTTGAATCCATTTAGATACTATATGGGATGTTCATTTCTTCCTCCCTTCTCCTCCCAAGAGCACCATCACTCTTGGGGTACCTCTTCTCCTCCTTTATCCATGAATTATAATATGGTGGAAGTAACACCTCAAGATGAAGTTGATGGATTTAATCTTTTCCTTACTTAACAATAAACTTATCATCTTTAAAATATTCAAACTAATGTGGGAGTAATTGATACAAGTTTACTTAACAATCCCATTAATAATCCTTCTTTTAGTAATCATCCCCCTAACACCAATTTGGGGGGTGCTCCTACCAACACCAACCCACCTCTTGATTAACTCAAGTTTTAGCCCAAGTTATCCAACAAATGAACATAATGAAAAATAATAACACAAACCAAATGATGAAACTTCAATAAGATCTAATCACTAGGGCTAATTAACCTCCAACTATGCATCCTCAAGCTAATCCCAATTACATTCCTCCACCTCTTCAGGATGCCTCAGGTAATGTTATTCATCAACCTATAATGAATAATAAGATGCTTCAAACCATTCAAAATGATCTTTTTTCCCACTTCATTGTATCCATTGATATTGCTAATATATCTCCAACTATCAAATATGATGGGACTAAAGAGCATGCCTCATTTATCAAAGCCTTTGGCAACCTTTACAAGGAGTAGATCCAAACTAATACCTTCACCACAACTAAAATCTTAGTGAAACCCTTCATTGGTGATGTATTATAATGGTATTATCAACTTCCCCAACTTTTTATTTAAAAACTTGAAGATTTGGTTAATCCCTTAGTCAAAGAGTTTCAACATAATGATCTTCCAAAAAAAATTCTTAGCCACTTCATCAATGCTAAGAAATCTCCCACTGAATCAGCTCATGACTTTATCAAAAGACATAAATATTTATCTCATAAATCTGATCATAACATGATTCATGATAACTTATTCAAACTCTTTATCATAGCTTTAATTCCCACTCTTCAATATAAGGTTTGAACCTTTGCTCCCCAAACACTTAATGAAGCTTTTGATCAAGCTAAATGTCAATCCTTTCTTATGAAACAATTCAAACCTAATCCTAAAATTCTTAAAGGATCTTACCAAACATCTAATTCTATCACTAGTAATAATCCGCAAACCAAACTAGGAGTTTCCAAAACTGATATTCCTTCACCTTCTCATACACCTCTTTCGGTTCAATAAATAATTTTTTTTTACCACCCTCAAAACCTTTCATCTATCCTAATTCTCCTCCTAAATGGTATGCCCCAATCTATTTTTTTGGTTCCATGCTAACATAGGTAATTCTCATGAATATTTTAGAGGGCTCACTAAATTTTCTATCTCCTATATGCTTAGTGATTCATTCAATCATGAAGCTATGATCAATCTTCGTCATCAAGAATACATTGTTGCTTTTCAAAAATGACAAACTTCCAAAGATTCTACCTCAAATAACCAAAAATCTACTTACAATAATCAATCAAATACCAAGGATGTCTGAGCCATTAACTATGATTATGACCAATGTTTTAACAATTCTCAATATCAATCATAAACCAACTCATAAAGATCACATTACCAATCCCAAGAAGCCATCTTTTGAGGAAAAAATTCTTATATATACTACCACTACTAATGTTTCTTTAGAATCCCAAGAGGAACCATCTAATCCTTCCAATATTCCAACCACATATATTCCTCCAAAGTCTAATTTACCTCCTAAATGTTGGTTCTTATAAATCTCATTAGAACTTTCCTGAAGAACTCAATTCTATACTTGTAAGATTCCTCTTATGGAGTCAGTTCATAATTCTCCCTATCATCATAAATTCCTTATGCAATAACTTTAATAAATTGAAGATCCATCCTCTAGAGATGAATAACCACATTCTATTGAATCTCAACCTACCAATGTAAATACCATTAAAACTATGTGTCCTTCCAAGCTCTCTATTGAGTTCCTTGAAGAGGACATGATCAATGATGAAATTCTCTTTCATGCTAATAATCCACCACTTTTCATCAAAGTAGCCATTAACACCACTCTTATCTAAAAATTTCTAGTTGACAAAGGTTTTGGTATTAATGTAACATCTTTATGACTCATCCAACAACTTGGTTATAACAAAGATCATCTCAAGCAAACCCATCTTACTTGTCATGGTTTTGATAAGACTAATCAAAATCCACTGGGTTTCATTTGGCTTCCATTAACCATTGGACCTAATACTATTCAAACTAAGATTATGGTCCTTGATTTACCTTTATCTTATAACATATTCCTTGGTCATCCATGGACTCATTGAATGAGGGCCATTACTTCTTATGGTAGTCAATATGTTAAATTCTTACATAATGGAAAATGGTATAAGCATCAAGTTGATCCCAACCCATGGAGAATTCAACTTCCTAATCCTAAATCACAATATAATATTCCTACCATTCCTAAGATTAATAGTTCTCCTTTACCCAAGTTTATTAACATGAATCTTGATTTACAAGTTACTCTTGCAAATTCAGATGATGATGAGCATAATGATTTGAAACATACTTGCAATACTACCAAGTTACCTCCCTACATTTCATAATGGCTTCCTCCTTCTCTATTACCCATAGATCATGTTATTCCTCTTATTAATGAGATTACCAATTTTCCCCCTTCATGTAATTCTTAGGAGCCTTCTTTACCTGAAGATGCCTTCACTTGCAATGATTTTGAAGTGGACAAACTATTTCAAGATCCTCTCATCATGTATCCTCATATATTTAATAATATCAAGATTTATCTAAAACTCCTTCTGATTCTCAAGCATGTATAATTTCTCCAAAATATAATGATAATTGTATCATGGCCTAAGCTCAATCTAGATATTTGGATGTCCAACACTACCAAAAAAACTTATCCAAAATTCATGCCTTCAATTAGGATGGTCATACCATTTCTATGGATCATACCTTAGATCCTAAGCGCCTCCTACCAATTTTCCTCTTATCGATACTCCTTAGGTGGTATAGAAAAATGTACCTTCTAAACCTCCATAAATTTCTATATCTCCTTTACCACCTATCAATCTAATCATTGCATCTAGTCCTTCTCCCATCATTGAACCAATTGATATTCCAACCTTTTCTGATCCATCTACTTCTTTTACTCCTAAAATTACACTAGATGCCAAGGCAACCAATGCTTGTCAAATAAATTTTGAGTATGATCAACATGGAATTCAAACTTTAGATATTAAAGTAGATGTCAAGTATTATGGTCCTCTTCGTACCTTACCTAGTGACTAAGCTATCCTTGAGTTAATTTATGCCTTAGAACCTCAACTTCCTTGATATCATCATAAACTTGGAAATTTTAAGACTAAAAATCCTTGCTTTAACAACTTCATTGATAACATTGATCCTAAAACAAATCCAATTTTTTCCTTACCTAATACACCATACCACTTTCAAGATGGTAATGCCATGCTTATTGAAGAAACCACTCACATTGAATATGGTACTCTATCTTATCATTGACCAATTACTCTCTCTCATGAACTCTCACCTATTTAACATGATAATTTTATCTTATTATTTGAAAAATATCATGAGGATTTTGCTTGGTCTTACGAAGACATGCCAAGAATTAACACTAGAATTATGGTGCATAACATCATTACTTATCCTGATGCCAAGCCTATGCATCAAAAATAAAGAAAATTTCCACTGAAAGTTTCCACTTTATGTCATAAGGAAATAATCAAATTACTTGATGCTAAATTTATCAAACCAGTGCATTATTATGAATGGGTTTTCAACATTATTCCCATTCGAAAGAAGGTCAATATGGCCTTTCAAATTTGTATTGATCTCCACAATAGTTATCTTTTTTGTCCCAAGGACAACATCCCTTTACCTTAAATTTATTACATTTTTAATTCCATGGCTCGTTATGAAATGTTATCTCTTGTATATGGCTTCTTTAGATACAATTAGAATCATATTCCATCGAAGACAAACATAAGACTACTTTCACCATGGAATAGGGCACTTATTTCTCTGTTAAAATGCCCTTCAGGCTCAAAACTTCTAGAGACACTTACCAACGAGTGATGACTCACATATTTTATGATCTCATTCACAAAATTTTTGAAACGTATATGGATGATCTTGTTGTTAAATCTAAACATTGTAAGAATAATCTTTCTAATCTTGCTATCATCTTTGATCATCTCCTTAAATATAAAGTTAGACTTAATTCTTACAAATGTGTATTTGGAGTCACATCTAGAAAAATTTTAGGATTCTTATTCACTCTTTATGGAATTGATGTTGACCCTACAAAAATTAATGATATCATCAACATGCCCATGCCTCATTCTATTCCTAACATTCATACTTATTTAGGCAAACTTGGGGAAATTAAATGATTCATCCCTAAAATGGCATATATAATTCACTTCATCAATTCCATTCTCAAGAAAGGTAATACTTTAGCATGGATGGATCCATGTCAAAACACCTTTGATAATATGAAAGATTCATTGCTTCATCCACCTACACTTCATCCTCCTTCCAATGATAAACATTTGATTTTATATACTTCTTCCACACTTATTTTAGTGGGGGTAATGCTTGTCCAACAAGATGATATGCAAAGAGATTATACTATCTACTACATTAACTAAGGCCTCATTTATTATGAGACATGTTATACCAAAATTGAGTGTGATTATCTCACCATCTATTTCAAAGCTTAAAAGCTTCACCATTACATGCTTTGCCAAAATACTTATGTCATTCATTCTGATCCTTTTCATCATTTATTCTTTAAATCATCTCTTCTTGGAGATAGAATTAGTAAATGGATGGTCCTTTTTATGTAATTTTATCTCTACATTGTCACTCAAAAAGTTGTCAAAGGGCAAATCATAGCTGATCAATTTAACACAGCTCCCATACTAGGCACTTCTTCTCTTCAAGATAATCTCCCATATGATAATATCCTTTACATCTAAGGTATTGATCAAGCTATTTCTCTCAAAGATTATTTTCATAGCTTTATCACTGATCTTGAAGCTAATAATCTTGATGAATCCACTACTCCCTCTAGTACTACTAAATCAAAAGTGGTTATCAAGGAGCTTCCTAAAATTAGTATCAACTTAAATGAGGATACTTGGACCCTTCACTTTGATGGTGATAAATGACTTCAAGGAGCTGGGGAAGGTTGCATTCTCACAAGTCCTCTTAGAAAGATCATTATTTTAGCTTTTCATTTCACCTTTGATGTCACCAACAATATCATTGACTATGAAGCTCTCATCTTGGGCATGTGATCTACTCTTGACTTAGATATTTAATGCCTTCATGCCTTAGGTGATTCTCAACTTATTTTCTACCAAGTTAGTGGTGATTATCAATGTAAAATTAAGAACCTCATCACATATCATCAAATTTCAACCACTCTTGCTAAGTATTTCATCTCTTTAACTATTGATCTTATTCTTAGTGATCAAAACTCAATTAATGATTAACTTTCCTCTTCATCATCTATCTTTCATCTACACCAAGTCCTTTCTAATCTTATTTTTATTATACAAATAAGAAAATATCCATCTTCTACTCAACCACCAAATTTTATTATTTATCATATCAAGGCTATTACCATTTAATAAAACCCATGGTACCAAGACATCATTCAATTCTTATAACATCAAAATTATCCTCCTAATTTAAACTCTCATGAAAAACCACACATTTTTAAACAACTTTCAAGTATGTATTTTGACATAACATACTTTACTATCACAATGTTGTAGTTACCTTGCTCCATTGTGTTATACAAGATGAGGTCCCTCCTCTTATTGAACAAGCAAACAATGGAATTTGTGATGGCCACTATAGCAAACATGCTACAACATGTAAATTCCTATGTATGGGTTACTTTTGGCCTAATATTAAAAAGGATGCAATTGATTATGCTAAAAAATGTAATCCTTGTCAGCTTCATGATGATCTAGTCCATTCACCTCTAGTTGAAATTAAAACCATCAAATCTCCTTGGCCATTTTCCACATGGGGATTCAATCTCATTGGTAAACTACCTCATTCCCAAGATGGGCATGTCTTTATCATCATTGTTACTAAATATTTTAACAAGTGGGTAGAATCTATGCCCCTTGTTAATGTCTTTGGCCCTACCATTTATAAATTCATTATTAAGTAAATAATTTTCTACTTTAGCATTCCCCATACCATCATTTTAGATAGTGGTGGTAACTTCAAAAACAAACATGCTAAACAACTTTGTAACAAATTTAATATCAATCATAAATTTTCTATGCCTTATCATATGTAATGTAATGGTCAAGCTGAGGCCACTAATAAAATCCTTAACTAAATTCTTTAAAATACAATCTTTGAAACTTGCATGGATTGGCATCTTCATCCTTACCCTGCACTTTGGGTCTATCAAACTAGCATATGTATTACTAGTGGGGAAACACTGTTCTCATTAGTCTATGGTTATGAGTCATTTTTTCCTTTAGAAGTTGAGTTTTCCTCTCTTTATATATCTCTTCATGGTATTATTCCTAATGAATAATTACATTAATATTATATTCATTCCCTTGATCTTTTTTATAAATGTCATTTTTTGCATTACAACATAACTGCCAATACAAGGCTCACATTGCTAGAAAACATAATAGACATGTTAAATTCCACACATTTAATTTTGGTGATTTTGTCCTTAAATTAGAATACACCCATGATAATGAAGGTAAATATTCCTAAAAATGGTGGTACTCATATTTAGTCAAAGATATACTTGGTCCAAGCACCTATCACCTTGAAACCAATGAAGGTCATGTTTTCAAAGATCCTACCAATGCATAATTTCTTAAAAAGTAATTTGCCTAAACATTTCCTTCTTTTCATAATTTCTATCTACTTCTATCTAACACTTTTTGTAGGTTACTTACATGGTGATCTCCCTTTGTAATAAGTTCCTTCCTTTCAAAAACCTTTAGTCCTCTCTTTTGGCCTTTTGGTTTCTTGATGTACCATAGTCTTCTTAATCTTCCTTCATTTTCTCTTTTTGTCACCCCTTGGGTTTCTCTTTTGTGATTTACTTCATAATATTGTGGATAGGACCTGACATTCCTCACAAAATTACCATCTTTTACTTATTTTTCTCCCTTATGATTTTTCATTTATTTATTATCACCCTTATGGGTTTCTCTTTTATGAAGTTGCATTATAAGACCACAGATAATACCTAGTCCTCCTCATAAAATTACCACCTTTTCATTTTTTTATCATCTTTTTTCTCAAATGTTAGCTTTTGCTTCTTTTATTAGATGGAATTTGTAAACAATCTATGTTAGCATGTTTTCCTTCATTTCCCTCATTCTTATGATAATAAATCATACCTTACTGTCATTGTATCCCTTTTTTCCCTTTGTCTTTTTTTTTACAATTTGAATTAATTAAAATTGTTCCATGTGTCACTCCTCTTGATTTCCCCTTTCTTTCACTCCACATTATATAAAAAAAGGTTAAATTTAAGATAACACTTTTAATTTACTTAGATTTATGAAACTCTTAGACCCAATGCTTTTTGAAGTTATCTCTCATAGAAACCTTATCCCAAGTATTCAAATGAAAATCGTCTTTAGCACCCATGTTTGGTTTTCCAAATATATATGGAGTAGGAATAGAAAAATCCATCAAAAAAATTAAAAGATAAATCATTTAAAATAAAAGGCAATGATATCTAAAAGGCAACATACAAATCTCAAAAGCCAAATTCGCACCAAAATACATGATTACAAGCACATCTTATATATCTAATCGAAGCTCAAACTCCATAGTTGGCCTCACATAGAGCCAAGGTCCTTTGGGGTGTAGTAGGCTAGTGGATTTGAATAGGGGAATTTGAAAAACTCTATGGTACTACCTACTTTATCACACAAGTATCCAATCTTTGTAGTAGACCGACAACTCTGTAAGGGTTCCTAAGGAATGGGTAGCACATTGTGGGAAGGTAGGTCCATTTTACTTTTCATGCATATAGCCTTCATGTAATGATCTATATACTTCATTTATTGACCTAAGACTTTTGTGGCTAATATAAGTTATTCATAGTCCTTAAGGTCAAAAGTCCTCTTGTTTTGACAAACTTAATTTGAGTGTCTTGACTTCGATAAAGAGTTCCTCTAGCTTGGTTTTTCCTTCATTCTCACCTCCACCCATTTCATTTCCCCCCTTGATAGATAAATTGTGATTTCAAATATATTTCCCTTTATTCTTTACTTCTTTCTTCTTCATCTCTTAAAAACATGCTACCATTACTTTGTTTTAGTTTTATCTATCTTTAGAGAAAAACAACATGTTTGAGTAACTATGGGTCTCTTCTTTCTTTACAACACGACTTACATTTCTAAAATTTACCATTTATCATTTTTTTTATTGTCTTGATGTTATGGACACCTAAGTTCATATCTTTTTTCCATTGCTGAGTGAGGTTGGCTTGTTACTTCTCACTCATCAATGTTATTTTCCATTGTATGCACCTTTTTCCATTGTTGAGTGAGATAAAGATTATTAATTCTCACTCATGAATGTTTTTTTACCATTTTTATTTATTCTTTACCATTTATTTATTTTATTTCCATCATGTTTGGCATGTATCCTTAGTTTGACTTGGTGAGTTTGCCTTTCTTACTTAAGGATAGCTTGATTGAGTTTTTCGGTCTTTAGTAACCTTGGCTTTTTGGTTACCCAATTTAATCTTATTTTTGACTTGGTCATTTATTATAACATATCACTTATCACCCTAGCTTTAAAAATTTCCCAAGTATTTCCCATCCTCATAGCACCATCTATCTTAGCTTTTCTTGTGTTTGTTTGTTTTTGATCTTTAGTTTTATATTCTTGGGTTTGTCAAAAGTATTCTCTGTACCCTACACAATCAAAAATAACATAGAAAAAAACCATCCCATGATAAATTTAAGTTAAGGAACACATCACATTTACTTTTTAGTTATTTTCCCTTTTTAGTCATTTACTTTTAGTTATTTTTTATTTAAAATACTATAACTTTTATTTAACCTCAATGTTGTGTGTCTTTATATTCTTTCTCGAAGCACCACCCCTTATTACACCTTCATGACACATGATGAGATTCAAATGGGGAATATGCATACACATAATATTTTTAACCTTTTATCAAATAGTAACACTTTACATCTTGCAAAAACCTATCAAGACATAATCTCTTTGAGTGCATGCCCTAAGGGGTGCACTAGGGAAGGGGTGGGCAAACCATTGGTGCTTCATAGGATTGTTGTCCCTTATTTACACATTATTACCAATTCATCTATCTCTTAAAATCATTCCCTAATCTTTTACTCCTCCCTTTCACATTCCTCTAGTCTTTTTACTCTTTTCATCCCTCTTTTCCTCACCTTAATCCCCTTTCACTAATTGACTATACTAGGTCAACTGGGTCAACCCTATACAATTTTCAATCTCTGATTATTATACAAGGTCAACTAGGTCAACCCTATAATATTTAGGGTATTTTTCGCTTGGATTTTCATCTGCCTTTTGGCTAACCTAGATCAAGATCTAGTGATTTATCTCCTAAAAATATATAGGGTTGAATGGGTCAACCGTGTACAATTGACATAGTAAGAAGGATTTAGGGTGAGATATGCATCTAAATATAAGATAATTTTGTCATTATTTCAATATGAAATCAATATTTATTATTTTCTCATGCTTCTTTACAATCTGTTCTTCAATCATTCTACTTGAGAAGTCTTAGCTTAGGGTTTATACTTGGAGAATCTAGTCATGTGGTTAAGTCTTGGATTATTTGACCTTTATTATTTATACTTACAAGCCAAAATAACCTCTTTCAAATCCCCTTTAACCAAGGGATATATTGATTCTTGATGGGTTCACATTCAGGTAAGTATATTATAACTTTGTTCTCCTCTCTTTTAGTAGATAGAAGTATCATAAGGATTGGCTTGAATAATGTTACTATTCATATTCCATGTATTAGGGTATTACTAATACTTAGCTTAATTGAGATTCTCTTAAACATGTTTTTATTTCTTTACTAACCCCTCATGTTGTGCCACAAGCTTTTGTGTGCACTAGATTAGATTTACTTTCTTGTTTATTAGATATAAAGTGAACATTAAACCTAAAAATATTTTAGGGTTATTACATGATTATGTTATATTATAGGATTTAAAACCCTTCCTAGAATAGTGTATTATGACAAGTTATTCCCTAATCAGGTCTAGTGGATCCCCATATTGGTCATGCCCTTGATTAACAAATGTATTCCCAATCAAAAGTGTAGGTATGCTCTATCTTCTCTAATCTAGGATTGATTTATAGACATGATCCATTTCTAATTGCATATATTTAAAACCTCTCATTTCATGGTGATCAATTGTCCTTTTGAAGGTTTGGTATCAAGACTATTTTATATGGAGTGAAAAACCAAGACATAAGCACAGTTAAAAAGCCATGTGACAGTCACCCACAATCAAGTGGCAGGAAGCCTTTATCATTCATGTAAATGAAGTAAAGAGATATTAAGATGGTGAAGTAACTCTCAAAGTGTAAATAATAATACTAAACTATCCAAGTGATTAGATATTGGTTTTGAGAGCCAATTACACATATACAATCTTATATCATGCAAACCAACAGGTAGTATCCATCAATGGTCTAGGTTTAAACTATAGAGGTCTTATAATGTTGATATGAGGTGTTTGAATTTAATAGAGACCTCCATTATGTATAAAAGTATAGAGATGATCATTGTGATAATGTTAAATTAATTATGTTCATTCAAACTAGATTTCAATGTTTTTAAGTTAGGAAAGTTTCATTTGAGACAACTTACATTAACTTCTCTAAATGAGGGTTTTTCCCATAACCAATGCCATCTTATGAAGAGTTAGAGGTCTATGTGAGTCTAAATGGTTCCCATCTTATAGATTATGCCTAGGGGTAATGATTTTATACCATAAAGTGGATGATTAATAAAGAGAGAGTGGTGTTTGAGTGGTTTCTAACTCAGGTAAGTTTTGACATAAGACACTCAGTAAACATTATGCTAAGATGACTAAAAGCAACCAATCTTGTAGTGACCTAGAGTATTGAGGGACAATATGGCTTCTAAACATGATATGAGCTCAAATTATTGGAGGATGGCCTAATAAAACATATGTAATGCATAAATGATCATGTATAGGAGCTTTCAACTTCCATCTAATGCACATTTACAAGTAACATAGTCTAATTGAGTGGACAGACTAACTCATGCTAGTGGAGAAAGGCATTTTGAATGTTGACCATAGACTTAAGACAAGATTTAAGTTTAGAAAATTGTAAAATTATATCACTTAATTCAAGAGGATATTAGGGCATGAAAATAATGATCAAACCACCTACATGTCTCATATACCTCCAAACAAGATCTATAGTCTGACTATAAACCCACAAAGTGTTGATCGTTAGACATAATAAGTTGAGAGCATGGTTTGTAGGTATAGTTTCTCATCCAAGTTAGAAAGGGCCATAATGACTTCATGATATTTCTAAGGAGAATGAGAAGAATAGTAATAAAGTACTAATGAGTACCTATAGTAATCCTTTGTATTCCTTAGTAAGGGACATGCAGTCTAACATAGTCATAAGTTAGCTTGTGCTAATGGAAAGTATTGGATAGAAATAAGAGGTATAGAAATGGAAAATATGAGTGACACCACTCTCAAATTGGGTATATAAATTTAATATGATGCTCAAGGTCAAGGAAGGTTAAAAAAATAGGGTCCAACATTATATACAAACCCTGTAGATAGTCATTGGAATTGAGAAGTTAGTCTTAGGTTTCAGAGTGTTGAGAGAGTTGTAGAGTTGATATAGATTTAAAAAATTGTATAAAAGGTCATTAATACCTATTCAATCCATTCATAACCTTATTTAGGATAATAAAATATGGAAGATGCCTTTTATTTCATCTCAGATAAAGAACACTCTAAGAGTGAGATGACTACAAACATGGTGTGGAGATGGTAGGAGAATGTGATGGGGAGCCTTGGAACACTATATAATTATGTAAATAATTTATTTAGGGGTGAAAAAAGGTGAATAGACACTCACAGTCTTGAGAAACCATTTAGAGGTGGTCACAGGTCATAAAACATAGTTAGGCCTATTAGGCCTAAAAATAGATCTAAACCCTAATGATGCTCAAATCCACTTATAAGACAATTTTAAACTTACTAATCCACTTGGAAGTCTTCAAGGGAGAATTTAGGATGATTTAGAACCATTAGTTTGTAAGGGATTACATAAAGTGGTCATTTTTGGCCTAATCATCTCTCAAGGGTACCCAAAATGCATTCTAAAGCTTGATAGGCCATCTTCAAGTGATCATATTTGTACAAACACATTACATGGTGTTTCAAGGAGATAAGGATAGTTACAGAGGTTCATAAAACTCAAAAATTGTCAAATTGGTTTAGGGATTGAACATTTGGCTTTTATGAACTATCACTAAAAACCAAAACTTCTTAAAACCCTATCTAGAACTTGATGGAGAAGAAACTAATGGATATGCATTAAAAATTGGTCAAATGGCTTATAAATTGATTTGAACTTGTTGAAATCTCTCTCAGGATCTTAGAAACCCAATTGGTTTGTATTATCACTTATACAGATAGGGTAAAATTAGGGTTTTTTACTTTATTTGACTTATTTTATAGGTGTAGAGAGGGATTAGTTGATGAAATATATTTAGGGAGAGATAATCATATAAATACATTTGATACATAGTTCATTATAGGCAATCTTGGATAAATAGTGAAGATGAAAAGTGACTACCTAGTGAGAAGATGAGAAGTCCAATTATGGATCCTTTTAAGGTCTATCTAATGGAGTGGAAGACAAATGGATTATATTAAAGTGTATTAACACTTATTCTATAAATTTTATTTAGTAAGTTAAGGTCACCTTGATGACAAATGTGAATATTGAGGCTAAAAGAGCTAGTAGGTGGTTGTAGATAGTGAACCCAAGTGTCATGAGGAAGGTTATATGTTAGGGAATTATTTGATGAATGTCATAGCTCCTTTCCAACCTCATTAAGATAGTGTATATGTTTCAAGTATTCCTATTTTATTTTTAAGTGGTTAAGGGATGTTTCATCATGAAGGCAGTTTCAACAAGGCTAGTTGAATAGCCTCTATGCCAGCTTGAATAATTTGTCATGATTTATATGGACATATGTCTAAGAAGACCTTGATTTTTTGTTATCCACTCCATTCTCCTATAATGTAACTATTTTCCAAGATTTGACACTTGGCTTTATGACCTTTTAACTTCACTTCTCTTTCTTCTCACATATCCTATAAATGCAAGCCATTTTTGATTTTGTATGGTGAAGCCCTGTTGTTTTGAATATTATATTTGACATTAAAATAAATATTTTTGATCTAGTTTTGAGTTCAAATTATTGTTTAAGTGTGGAAAGTGATGTGTAGTGGAATGTCATGTGATAATTATTCTCTTTGCTCTTCCATGTTTGATGCAAGTAGTTTACACTCTAACAGGTCAAATGAAGTATATTCACAGTAATTTGTCTATTTTTTAGTGTAATAAGTAGCCTTAATGTCTAAAATATGACATATAGTCCACTAACCTTGATTAGTGTAGTGCATATCACCTCCATGTTTAAAATATTGATGTAAAAGCAATCTAGGATGTTGAGACTAGTATTGTGAGTCATATTTCATAGTGCAATGGTATGGTAGTCTAGTGGAGAGAATTATGGTGTATCACCTCATTAGAATAATTTAATTTCATGTTTAATTATATCTTTTTCCATCCAAATAAGCAAGTAGTGTAGGTGGTAAACAAACAAATAAAAATCTAGGGAGCTAGCCCTTAAACCTAGAGGTTTACCACTGTTATAGGCAACCCATGGGTTGGGCCTAGAAATAATCCCATGTTGCCCAAATATTAGAATAGGCTTAACTACCTCTCCTAAAGTTCCATATTTGGTGGAAATAATACCCTCACCTCTAGGTCTATCATGTACCATTATTCCTCTTGATTAATAAGAGAATATGTTTGCATTAGTGGACACATTAAGTCTTAGAGTTTGAGCCTCAACTATGATACCAAAATATAACAACCCCATTGGGTTTTACTAAAATAGGGTAATTTTTTTTAATAATTACATAAATTTAAATAGTAGATTCATCATGATGAAACCTACAATAGTGATCTTTAACTAAATATAATAATTTTAATTAACCATACAAAGGTATATAACTAATCTATTTAGCTAATGATCACCATCATATTATCAAACCATCAATAATATGTACAATGTTGATTATAAAAATAAAGAATGTATTAATTAATAAAATTATTGTTATAAATTCAACCATATTTTATACAATATTATAACCAATTGTAATATACATATGAATAAAGAGTACATTTTCAGCAATGTAAAAGTCTTAATAACAATATACAATGATACAAAGCTCCAGGGAACCTGTGAGTCTCAATGAACTCATAATATCTATAAGTAATCTCAAGTGTAGTCTCTAGTGTAGTAATATTGAGGGGAGGGAGAGCATCATCTGAGTGTTTTTACACACCAACCATAGACCATCTCTCCCCCACACTATTTCACAACTAGGGAATGGCCCTCCCTTCATGGATGGGTAGATAATGATAGTGCAAGAACTTGGAATAAAAAACTAGAACCAATGTGTTTTAAGATAACTAATACATGATGTATACCATAAAAAAACATGTTATAACATGATATTTTACAAACATGTAAACTAAATCAAACATATGAAATGATAATGTTTAACTATAAACACTACTTTGGCCAAAGTTTTCATATAGTCATTGATCACAAGGATCGATCAATTTCATACACACCATTAAATCATATTACACCTTATCTATGCATTAGTGACACTAATTAAGTCATTTTAATCCATCACACTTCTTATTTAGGGTCATTAATTTAGGATCTAGTTATATATTTAATATAATATAAACCAATAGATTCATAAAGAATATTCCCTATAAGTAGGCATTTATGTGCTAAACTAGGAAATATTAAACACATTCATTTAGTCCATATAATGTAATTTAATGAATTCAATTACATTTAATTTATTACTGAATAATAAACAAATTTCAAAAATAGTCCTCAATAAAATCATACCATCCAGGTAAGAATTATATCTAGACATCAAGTTACCAAATATCAACATGTGACTTCAAATGTTATTTCATCCATCGAAATAACATTAATCAATAACTTATTTCCTTATATCTAGACACCTAAGGTATAATAGTAAGCCATTTTAAATTATTCATTATATGGTTTATATTTAATTTTAAGTACAACATATCTAAATGTTCCATCAAAGCATTAAACTCACCTATAACATAGTCATGGTAACTCAAATGACAAATACACCCATATATATATATATATATATATATATATATATATATATATATATATATATATATATATATATATATATATATATATATATATATATATGTTATATAATGTAATGTTTTGAAGTAAAAACTGTGTGTGTGTGTGTGTGTGTGTGTGTGTGTGGTATACATATTTTATATTTATACTAAATCAACAAATTATATATATTCAATATATTTATATACTTATAAAATACTCAATTGTGTATATAATAAAATAAGTCAACAATAAGTCTTAATATGCATAGTATATGTTATACTCCAATTAGACAAATCTCTATCCATTAACTAGAGTATAATGTATAATCAAATAATCCATTAATTATTATCATTTATTGCTCATAATATAAATCAACAAAAACTAAAGTACTTTGACTATATACTTTATCTTTATATTTAGTAATCATGTTTTGCATAATAAATATATATATTTATATACTCAACTCAACCAACTGTATTATATAATTTTCATTAAATTGACACCATAGTTTAATCAATTCACAACCTCGCCAGAATTCTTAAACTCATTTTCATAATACAAACCTAGATGAATGTTTATATATCATTTTTGTTATAACATAGATTAATGAAGTCCTATAGATTTTATATACATATCCATGTATATGTATACTTTACAAATGAGTCATATAAAAGAAACAAAACCATGACTACACTATCTTTTCTTAAATCAAGTTTTCTAAATAAATTTAAATACTTAAATTTTGGGTTTAAAAACACACAGTCATTCCCTAACCAAGCTTGTAAAACTCTAACTTTATATATAATAAATTTTCTACCAGTACATAAAAGGAATGGCTTAAAACTATCCTTAAAAATTTAGATTTAAAAAACCCCCAAAATTTTGTTCATACCCTACCTAGGTTGAAACTAAATCCCAATGTGTGTGTGTGTGTGTGTGTGTGTGTGTGTGTGTGTGTGTGTGTGTGTGTGTGTGTGTGTGTGTGTGTGTGTGTTTATATTAAACTATGTGGTTCAATCATTACATTAAAATATTGAGTGCATCTCTACATGGTCTAAGATAATACATTCATCTAGAAAAATAAATATACCCTATTAAAATTTTTGTAGGGTTTTCAAATTCATAATAAATAAATATACATAATTTTTCCTCATTGTAACTCTATATTTTTAAATAATATGGAAATGATCTCAATTCCCAAGCCATTTAACCTAGGGTTTTCTAAGTTATATGGTCGGTCCTATGGATGACCAAGCCATCCACATGGCTGAGCATATAACCTAGAAAACTCTAGGATTTAGACTTTTTTTATTTAATTTCATAATAATTAAACTACAAAAACCCAAAATAAATATTTACCAAAATTATTCATAACATACATATGAATTTTAAAACAAAACCAACATGTTAAGAAGTCCCAAAATGATAATACTTCAATCCTTTCACCAAATTTATCCAACCTTTCTCTTCTTATTTACTCATCATGTCAAGCCATCACCCATAACTTCTCTCATATTTATTTTATTTGTCTGGATGCCTATTTCCATGCAAACTAAACTCCCCATTTCTTCCACCACTTCAATGGTAATTTGATGCATGTAAAACAACTCACAGATGACTAATAGTCCTCCTATGTTTTCTCATGGCAAAAATCCCAAAGTGATTGTTTACATTATAGATTGATAACATAAGTCAATGCTTAGATTAAAACCCTAATATCAAACCTTCCATTGTTAAATAATATAATTATAATTATAATCCCTTCAAAATTTATGCATGCACATTGACTTCACAAAATCACTTTATGTATTATGATTATTACTTAAGCAATCAACTTTCACAAAGTCATCAAAAATTATAACATTAATCAAACATAATTACTTCCCAATATTCATTAAATAATGCAACTATTGACATTGAATTAATATAATTTTATTAACAATGTAATTGACCTCTACAAAGTCATAATAATAATAATAATAGTAATAATAATAATAATAATAATAATAATAATAACCACAACAACAACCTTCTAAGCATGATATTAATAGTCACCTAAACACACAAATCAAGCAAAGTAATAGAATCCCATCTACTACTATAGCCATGTATACCAACAAAACACTATCATACTACACTCAATTATATACAAAGATTTCACTAATTCATTCTAATACATACATAGATTCACTTTTTCATCATAACAACATTACAATCTAAGTACAAAAACATAATGTATCACACATCTAGATAAATATAAGCATCAAGTTAAAATCAAGATCACATCGGAAATCATATTAGTAATCATTCAAATGAAGATAACACATTAGCAAATCAAATACATATTAAAATCTATCAAATTCAAGAAATGAATATAATTACATATTATCTATTTAGGGTGTGTGTGGGTTCTTATTTTCAGTCTATCATCCCCCAATGCCTCCATCTACACCACCCTCTCCAATTATTCCCTCACTATGTCACACTCTAAGGGATGGATATATCCTACATCCACCTCACAATAATGAAGGTAGTTATCCCAAAATAATATAAAATATGTTGTTGTAATAAACTAACAAACATTGTCATTGTGTACACAATATAAAAGTATAGCTAACTCCACAGTTAACAATCATGTAAATTAAGAAACATACATATAACTATCCATAAATCAACATATGAAATATAGCTTAACTAAAATAGTAGATAGTCAAATAGTAACCATAAAATCCATAAATCAATAGGTCATTAATTCTAGAGAGAAATCAAGATGTAACAACATGTAAGGGGAAAGTTTTTGAGAACCAAAAAAAATTGTGAGACATGATTTTTCCATGGGAGAGTAATTAAGCTCATATAACACTAAATTATGCTTAGGTAATAGACTGTTCATTCTGATCCACTATCATCATGATGTGCCAAAAATTCCCCCAATGCATACAATGTAGCAGATATATATAAAATGAAAAATTTACCACCAATAGGTGGAATTAAGATTAGTGGATTAGAAATATATTGTTTAAGATTCTTAAATGCCCTATTACAATCTTCATTCTAAGTGAATAGAGTGTCTTTTCTTAACCTAGAATGTGAATGAGTTAAAAATATCTGATAGTTGAAACTTTGGAAGGATTATCTTCTATTCTGTAGTGTGAAATTATGAATCCCAACAACTTATTTTATTTAATCTCAAAGACACACTTCTTTGGATTCAAACATATCTTGTATTCTCTCATTCTGTCAAAAAAATTATGAAGTATCTTAGGATGTTATGCTATAGTTTTGGATTTAGCAATAATTTCATAAACATAATATTCAATGATGTCAAGAAGCATATCATGAAAGATGACTATCATTTATCTCTAGCATGTGGCTCCATCATTCTTGAGGCCAAAGGGCAATATTTGATAGTAAAAAATGCCCCAAATTATTGTAAATATTTTCTTGTGTTGGTCCTAGGGAGTTATTTTTATTTGGTTATAACCCAAGAATCTATCTATTAAATACAATATATCATGACCACTGATGGATTCCATAATCATCTTTATGTTTGAAAATGAAAATTCATCTTTAGGGCATGCCTTGCTTATATCCCTAAAATTTGTACATAACTTGATTTTGACTAGTTTATTTGATATTGGCACAACATTAGATATCCCATCTGAGTAATCTATGGGAAGGAAGAATCCAACCTATAATTATTTTTTTAGTTCCTCTTTCACTAAGAGTACAACTCTAGGATGCACTTTTCTAAGTTTCTACTTTATATCTTTTACATCGAGATGAACCACAAGATGATGAACAAGTGAAGGATTAAGATTTAAAATGTATTCACAAGACCATACAACATGTCAAATAATTATTTAATCAAAATAATAAAGGATGCATGTTCTTCTTGAGTTAATGATGTGACAAACTTGATTATATATTAATTTTCCTCTATACTAATGTTAATTGTTATGGTGTCTTTAACTAGGAGAGTTAATTATTCTTGATATTTTTTTAGGTGGTGGAGGAAGTTTAATTTACTACTCAAGGTATTCTTATTGTTATTTTTTTTCTAATTTGATGATGTTATAATAGTTCCCCATAATATGCAAAATTATCTAATTGGATGTAAAAAACATTCTTAGGATCACTTACCATAATATGGTCTCTTGTGTTCAAGAATTCAAATATTCATTCATCATTTTAAAAGTGATCAAGCATAGGTGTTATTTATTGGTCCCATTATATTAGGTTTGGATATGTTAGGTCAAGTTTTAAAATAACTATTTCATGGAATAAGTTGGTCATGGATAAGTATTTAGATTGGCTATATATGGAACCTATTTTAGTGTCTGAAGAACTTACCTCAAACTCATTATAAGAGTCACTTTAGTAAAGTGAGATGCTCACATTAAGTGGGTTAAATACTATACCATATAAACCTTCATTTGATTTAAGTGTGATTTGTTCTATTATTCCTTGTTCATAGAGTCTAAGGCCCTTGCCTTTATAATTCATTATATTATACATGATGGATTTGGCTATATATTATTGATTATTAAGGAATAAAGTAGCTTGTTAATTAGAATAAATCCAAGAAGATTTTGAATCTTCAATTTATTTGTAAAAAATAATACCACCATTTACAAATGGTTTTTTCCAAAGTTTTGAACCACTTGAGTATCCTTTCAAAAATGGGGAGTTCATGATTGTTTGGAGACATTTGAATTTTACCTAAGTAATTAGCATCTAGGATTTCATAATCGCACATGCATTTGTCAAAAAAATTGAATTAAGATGGAATATATGGTGTGGTTAAGGATGATCATATTCTTTAATTTTATATGGATTATTTATGAAATTGGATGTGGATGGTGTATTTAACTAGCCACCAAGGGGAGGTGTTTGAAATAATGTATCAGGACAAATGTAGTTGAAAAGATTTGGTGATTCCTCAATAGGAACATATGTGTATTAAATAAAAGGGAGATAATTGAATTTTTTATAATTTCCTTACAATAATTTTCAATGTTGAAAGGTTTTAGGATCACCAGGTTGTTACTTCCATACCATCATGATAAAAATTCAAACATTGGTGTAAGGGGGTGATGTAGGAGAATCAAGCTAGAAGACATCAATTTTGTGTTTTTATCAATAGCAGGTCAAATTTGGTCAATTTTGGATGTCAATGTGTGTAAATATAAATTTTAATGTCCATTTATGTATTTGATTCCATTTGGAGTCCTCAAGGTGTGTCAAATAGCTTCTAGGAGTTTTCCCTCTAAAACAAAGAATTTGAACATTCAAATAGTTGAACTATGACTAGGAGAGTCAAATTCATTTATGGAGTGATCAAGTGAGTAAAGTGGGTTTAATAGGTCAAAAAAATTAATATAAGTAAGGTTTTAACACATATCTTGTTAATTTTTTAAAGTGTTAGTAATAAATTAGTGATGTGAACCACTCTTGTACATTGAGTTGGTTATGAAATGCAAGTTAGTGTACCTACCTTGAATCTAAAGAGGTTTTTTTAAGTTGTAGGGTTGAATGCAGAACTATAAATTTTAGCCAACGAGAAAGTGTTATAAAGGTGTATGACACACATCATATGATTTACCTTAGTATATATTTGTATTGAAAAATTAATAATGTAATAAATAGTGTGTTATAAGGTGAAGAAATTGAATTCAGTCTCAGCCTTAAGTCTATTAGTTATGACAATCAAAGTTTACAAGAAAATAAAGATCATGAAGGTGTTGTAGAGAAAAACATCTTATTCCAAACATAATGATGCCCTGTAGACCAAGAAATGTGTGATAGTAGGATATATTACTCAATTAAGAGGTGAAATCCATGAATAACATTTGAATGAACTCCCAATACCCTATTCATATAACAAGTAACCTGTACATATAGTGACAAGCCGCTATTTACAGTCAACTGGCAAGTTAGATCGGTGTATGACTAAGAAAGGTCAATGGTCATGGAGTTGGTAGAGTTTGAGTATGAAAAATGATACTAAATACTACTATAAATAACTTTTAAGTGATGATAACTTGTGAATTCCAATAGGTCCAATTCCACATACCCTATTTGCATAGGTAATACCCTGTTTATATAGTCAGTGAACAAAGAGAGGCTTAGTTTCCTAATGGAAAGTGGATGGAGATGGTTTTAGGTTATTTTATATTATACAATTTGGATTAACCTTATGTAATGAACCATATGTGGTTTAGAAGATATTTAAAAGAGAATAAAACATTGAAACCTTGCACAATAAGAAAATAAGTGCACAGTCTACTGTGTTTTATGATCCCTAAGACTTTAATGAGTTGAAAAAGATCTAAAACATATTTAGGAAGGTTTCATAGATTAAAATAGACATGATGTAAGTTATTTGGTCCTTTTAAACTCATTGTAACATAAGCTATGGATTTTAATAGGCTCTCAGCCTATGTAAGAGAATGAAAAACCCTATTTTAGGGTGTTGACATTTAGAGAGTTTTACCCATGGGAAATTAATGAAACATTGTATTATTTATATATTATATATGTATAAAATTTTTCAAGTGGTATTTACTTGAAAGAGTATATTTTTGTACAAATTCTAGGACTGTGTCAAGAATTGAGGGCTAATTAGGCCTAAATGAGGGGTGATTTCCAAAGGAAGTATGCTCTAGAAGTGGAGTTAGGATATGTAAATTGAAAAAAACATAAAAGGAGATAAAGAGTAGATATAATTATTTATATTCTCAAATTATAGAGGTAGACTCCTAGACAACATAGATTTGTCAGAAAAAGGCTACAAGCCTTAGGAGACCAAGATGAACCTTGTATGTGAAATGAAATGTTGGAGTGTGTTTGATCAATTTAAAGGGGTTTATTAAGGTTTTATTTAACCATTTAAGACAATCCATGAAAATATATTTACTCCTTGAGTCACATACCAAGCTTTGGTCCTTGAGACCTAAAGAACTTATCTAATGAAAAGCTAGTGAAGGTGTGAGAGGAAGCTTGTGAAGGGAATGAATCAAATGGAATAGAGAATGATTTTGAGTGAAACTAAAGAGGTTAATGTCATAAAGACATTATTTTAAGATTAAAATTAATATATACATAGTGAAATAGGCTATTAAGCCCAAAGACCAAAAGAGGAGCTAGATTAACCAAAGAAAATTCAAAATAATCCAAAGCATTGATTGAGATCTTTGATATGACCAAAACCATTAATGAATGGTTTATGACTTCTACCCCTTACCTATACATTAGGTATAGGCTAAAAAAATCATATAGTGGATACATAGACATCCAAGACGTAAATTTTAAGGTGAATCTAAGTCAAGCACATGAACTAATGTCTATTAAATGACATGACCCACCATCAAAAGTAATATATATGTTACCAATATACTCAAGCTCACTATTTCCATAGGACTTAATGGTAATAATATTAAAATATAGTGTTATTTTAGGATACCCTAAATGTTTAACTAATCTTATTGTACACAAGTTTAAAGTTGAGCCATTGTCTATTAACACCCATTTTACTTTGTGTCTAGAGATTATGACTTCTATATACAAAGGAAAATTATATACAAATTCCATAAGAAAGACAAAAATTATTGTATGTGTACAAACATAATATTTTCAAACTTTATCAATTATTTATGTTTTCTCTCTTTTAGGAACCTATTGAGTCTCAATCTCTCTGAGTGCACACCTTAAAGGGTACATCAAAAAAGAGGTGGGTAGACCATTGGTGCTTCATAGGATTATTTTCCCTTCTAATACCATGTGTTATCAATCTAACCTTCTCATATTCACTTCTCTAAGATTTTCATCCTATATTACACACTCCTCTAAGCAGTTCACTACCTTTCTTAGCACATTACTAAGAATAAAACTCTTTTTTCAAGTTTACAGTATATTATCAATTTGGGCTAACCTTGTATTTAATTTGTTAAAATCAAGTTACAGGTCTAGGTTAGCATTGGCCAACCTAGACCAAGACCTAACATGATCTTATAAAATAATGATATAGACTTGTGTTAGGAATAAAACACTTCTAAATCCAAATCTACTATTACCATAAACCAGATCTAAATCTATGCAATAAAATGCATCATGGAAACATTCCTTGATTCACTATTAATATGAAATCATAAATGAGAGCAAGATCATAATAACATATATAACACATATTTAACATGGTTCACCCAATTTGAGATATATCCACCAATGAAATTTCTTAAATAAGTCAGTAACCTAAAAAAATATTACAATGAACTCTCACAAAGATATAAAAATCTTCTATAAAAAGTGTTGCATAAAAACCTACACTTTTACTCTATTCCTTAAAGCCACACCTTAAAAATAAACCATCAACCTCTAAAGGCCACACCACACCCTGTATATATAGAAAAATGAAGAAAATAAACAAAAAGAGGAGAAAATGTGCAATGCTTATCTAAGATAAGCATTATCCAACATGTGAAAACCCTCCTCCACCTCATCAAGCTTATCTAAAAGCTCTCCCAAGGAGGAATTCACCATTTCCATCTCTCCACATTCTAAGGGCACATTTTCCTAGAAACATGTAATCACAACGAACTCCACTCAACAAGGAAGGAGTTCCATTCTCCAAAAAACAACTAGCTTCCTAAAAATAAGGAAGTCAACATGGGAAAAGGCATCTAACAACTAACTTCATGAAATATGGAATACATAAAAATTAGGAATATAAGGAATATTCTACTCACATGTGGAGAACATGAAAATTATGCCCCCCCACATCCTTGGAGCTCTTTAGGCCCCCAAAATTTATTCTTATGGGCATGTGATAGCCCCAAAGGGGGCTCCACACTCAATAAGTTGAATTGGGCCAACCTTGTTGGTTAAACTTTCAAAAATGTTTAGAGTTATATATAGCTATGTATACACATCCATTTTCATCATTTAGATAGAATAGAATAAGAATATTATATTGTGCATCTACTTATCCACCATTCTACTTGAGGAACATTGCTTGGGTTTTCAATAATTTATTTGGACATATGGATCTTATTTTGTGGAGAATTATTTTGGATACATAGATAAGTTATGTATCCAAGATCTGACTTATCCCTGTTATCCTTACATACCATAATAACCTCTTGATAAGCACCTTGGACAATGAAAAGATTGAGGTTCAATGAGTTCATCTTAAAAGGTAAGTATTCCTAAAAAATTTCTTCCTTTGTAAGAGTAGATAGTTTTTAATTTGTACTTCTCTCCCATGCATTAGGATTTCCTATACATTGGCTTAAGTATAGATATTATATGCATGTTTAATTTTATGTTTATTACCTCCCCTTTGTGCCATAATCTTTGTTGAGAATTAAATTAGATTTTAATTTACTTTGCATATACTTTGTGAATATGAAAACATAAGACCTAGCTAGGGTTATTGCAGAATGTTGCTTGGTTAGAGGCTTTGGAACCCTCTTTAGTGATGTTATTGTGGTAATATATCCCTTGGTTAGGTCTAATAGATCCATCTTGGTTATGACCCTGAATATCTAATGTATCAATAATTGTAAGTGTAAGTAGGATTTATCTTCTCTGAGATACGATTGATTAATAGGTCAACTACATTTTCCTTTATATATATTCTGGTGAACCTACCATGAATTAAACCATTGTAGATTTTCTTTCATGCATTCATTTTATCATCATATTATATATTTTTATTTTGCAGTATTGTATCAAACATGTTAGTATGTGCACAGGTTTAATACATAGTCACCCCAAAATAACTCTATTTTATCTGTGCAGACTTTTTTAAATATAGGTGACTAGATCAATCAACTCAGTGTACTCTTATTTTTTAGTTATAGGATTGAATACATAGTCAAAATAGTTGACTTTGTTTTCAATTTTTTTGTCACCATATAGGTTTTCAAACATAGTCAAGCCAATCAAATCTATTCATAACTTATTTTTAGCACATAGCTTCTGTAAACTCCATCGAATCAGTCGAATCTATTCACAGAATATTTGAATCAACACTTGAGAATCACAACATAATTTTTTTTAATATAGGCATATTCAAACCCACCAAGGTTCATTCTTAATCTATCATTTTAGATTTTCATTTCTAGTATTATTTTTCACAAGTTTGTAGTCAATAAAAATACATCCCTAAAACAAACTAGGTTGACTAGTTCGACATAGTTTTATAGCCTATCTTTTATCTAGAATACATAATTGACATATTTGATTGTGTTCTTCTAGATCTTGATTTTTTAGAATATTAGTGACCTTATTGACTCTATTCTATATTATTTGCATATAATTTCACCTGAATCAACTCTGTACTCTTCATTGTCAATAAAATTAATTTATTTTTGCTAGTAATTAGTTCACCTTTCATTTGAGTTGCTTGCATGCTTAGAGTAACAAATAGATTAATTATGTGGTTTTTCAATTTACCAATATAGTGTCACTTTTTTTTATCTTTTTTACATACATAAAAATCACTATACACCAAAAAGCGTTAAACATTTATCTTCCTGGGGCCTACCTACTTGGATTTCATCACCAAAGAGGAAGCCAACTTGGTTTTTTGGCCTAGTATAAACACATGGTGGATGGTATATGTTGGAAAATCACATGATACCCTCATCATTATTTTATTTTGAAGTGAGGGGGTAAGCCCCAATACCAATACATTATCATTGCCAATATAATCCCTTTCATCCTAAACTTCTTGAAACTATCCATAGATTAATTTCTAGTTTCTTCTTACAGCCAACTTCCCATCACATTTATTTAAAACTTTATTATAACTTAAAAACACTTTTAAATGACCAATTAGTTAGCATTTAATTTCAAGTTACTTTTTGCTCTTTGATCATTATATTTTGTATTGTAAAACTTGTACTATCCATCATTAGTATATGGTTTATGTTGTCTGTTCCAATCAAATCAATCATATTGATCTAATTACTTGTTTTCTTCATTTCATTTTATTGGATATTATCTTGAAAATATTTTCTCTATCTTTATAACACTATCATCCCTATCAACACAGTCTCTTACAGACTATTCATCATGTTTGCCTTTAGTACATAGTCATACTATTTGACTATGTTCTATTGTCTTCATGTTTAGTTTCTTCTCTAGAAGTACATATTCAACCTATCTGAATGTATCCTCTTGTTTCCTATTCAATTCCCAATCTATTAATACACATTTGACTCGTAAAAATGTTTCTTCTATTTCTTTGTTTAATAGAACTATGTCAATCGGTTTGATTATGTATCTTATCACCTATTTTTTTATTTTTGTCAAATTTTTATCCTCTTACTATCACCATGAATTTCATGTTTAAGGATAATAAAAATTTAAATTTAAGAAACATAATTAGTCTTACCAATCCTAATAGGTTTTCTAATAAATAGCTTGTGTCTTCCACTCTAGATGAAAGCAATGTTCATGTTACCACTCATACTACTAATTATGGGACTCCTCATTCATCCTTAATTTGTAATCCTTTATTCTTCTTAGAATATAAGCATGATTTAGAGTACACACTTGAAACACTATTTTTTATTAATTAATTTCCTCAACATAGATGAAAAGACCCTTTAACCACTTATAATCTTATGATAGGTCCTCAAGTAGAAGAACCTATTTAACCCTCCCCTACCTTCTCTCATGGATTTGGGGGAGACACTTTATTTTCTTCTCAAACTTTTCCTTCTATTTTGTCTCCTTCACACACCATGGCATCTTCTTCTATGACTTATTCAACCTTCATGCCTAATATCTCCACTAACATGGTAGGTTCAACCTCTAGTAGGACTTTTCCAAAGACCCTTCTCCTTAATCATGCCACTAGTGCATCTTTTACTACCAATGTTAACCATGCTACTAGTGCATTTTTATCTAGAAATTATAATCATACTACTAGTGTTTTATTTTCTACCAATGCTTCTCATGGCACTAGTGCAATACATGCTACTACTCATAGTACAACTCCATCCAATAATACCAATACCAATGCTTCAAATGTTGTGCATACTAGTTGAAATAGTTCCAAAACTCATCAAATTTTATTAAAATCACTCAATCAAATGCATAATTTTCAAACCAATAACATAAATCAAATTATGTAGATGAAAAACCATCTCATTAACCTTAAAAATAAACCCTAAAAGGTTTTAAGGAGAGCACAAAATCCAAATGCTCCCCGACACCCCTAGGAATTCCCATGGTACCCTTAATCCTCAAAAACCCCTCATTGATAAAATAAATAAACATATCCAAAATGAACCTCTTATAACTCAAATTTCTAATATTTACATATGAGGTACCATACCTACCATCACCTATATTAGGTCTACCAATCCCACATTACACTTAAAGACATTTGGTAACCTTTATAAAGTTTGGGTCAAAATTAATACCTTTGTTGCTACCAATCTATTAGCTAAAAAACTCTTAGGAGATGCTTTAGATTAGTATAATCAATTAAAAACCCATTATATCACTAATTTGGAAGACTTAGTTAATTCACTAGTACAAGAATTTTAGACTAGTGATCTTCCCAAGAATAACCTATCTCACTTCATAAATTGTAAACAACTTGAAACTAAAATGGTAGAAGCTTTCATCAAATTATGGAAGAACTCATCTAAAAAATGTGAGCATAATAATGTAGATGATAACCTTTTTAACTTATTCACTAATGATCTCTACCCCAAGTTGCAATATCAGTTTAGGAATCTCTCTCCAAGAACTTTGAAAGAAGACCTTAACCAAGCTAAGCAATAATAATTTATCATGCACTAATTTGAACCATCTCAACTTATTTTAGGCACACACATGATCATTATGAAAAACCCTATCATGCTACCAATGATGGTGTTAGTGATACCTATGATAATTTTCATAACATTCAATAAACCATTCTCGATAACACTATGGAGCATGCTCCCCCTCCCACTCTTAATCCTACATATTCTCAACTAAGAAACATTAATATCCATAAACCGTTATCCTTAGCTAAAATTCAAAAACATTTTCTAAGGCCTCTACCATGAGATCTTGACCCCACTTATCCAATGAAATCATGGTATGATCTAAACAAAAAAATTTGGTTTAATGTAAGTTAAGGCTAATCTCATGAGACTTTTAGATAATTGCATAATCTAGATATGGATTTTATTCTTGTCCCATCCTTTGATCATGAATCACTCATTCATAAATGAAAACAAACATATGACATAGCTTCTAAATCTCATGAAACACAAAACAAAAATCAAGCTTTAAATCAAGTTAATGGTCACTTGCCATATACAAAGATCCTCTTCCCAATCATCTAGATAGCAAAAACAAGATTAATCCTTATATAAATAATGTTGGAAGTCTTATATACCTCACTAATAATGAATATAATGTGGAAAATATGACTAAAATATGAATATTAGTTAATTTTATCAACTCTAAATCAACACCCATGCATCAAACCTCTCAAACATTCTACATCATTTAAGATACTTCCCCATCTCATCTCATGGAGTTGAGTCAATAGGACCTTATAACCTTCCAAGAAACACTTTCAACAACTTAACTATATCATACCTCTCACACTATCTCTACTCTTCCCCCAACATCCACACATCTAAACAATGTTCCCCAACCTTCTAATAATATTTATTCAACCCAAACACAATAAATACTTCAATAAAACATCTTATCACCTCAAAATAATCAACCGATTTGTCGTCAAACTAAACCAACTACATCTTACCAACATAAGTTTAATTTCACTTCCAACCCTCCTTCATATGATCTATTTCAACATTATGTGCCTATATCTAGCAATCCCCCCATGGGTTATGATGAATGGGACCCCATTTTGGAAAGTTATCATCTCTGATTTAACAACTTTGGGAATAATTGGGGTTTTATTCCTAATTTAGTTAAAGAGTTTAAGTAGTAAAGTCAATCAATATATATGTCATAATTAACCTACTAATTTGTTAATTTTGATTGTTGTTTAGACTTTCTAAAAATAGCAAGTGAATAGAGAGAAATCAAACTTAGCTTAAAACTATGTTGATATGATTGAGATAGAGGCTGATATTGACTATTCAGGACTAGAAGACTATCACAAACTAATATCTAAATTTCATTTTCTAATTGGAAAGGAGAATCAAAATTGGACAAGAGTGGCACTGATTCTATAGTCCACCTCTACCACTATTTTCTTAAGGATCTGAGCTTTTTGGGTTTTGTTCAACAGGTCTATGTGACCCTGTCTCTAAATTTTTGATACCTAAAAGTCTATAGAGATCCTTGTAGATTATGTTTTCTCTTCAAACCCTATCTTCCATTATACTTTGACCAAATTCAAACAAAGGTGGGGGGGTGGTTAGTTTGTATAAGATGCACTGGATGTTCTTCACACTTCATGTATGGGCACACTGCCTACATACCATTACTCTAAAGAAGAATCAAACCATATGTAGTTCTCCCTTTGAAAGTGCTTGGTGCAATTCTGATATGACAATGCAACAAAACACTAAATTGGCTATGCTTAAGATGACTAGGGAATATTTTAAGGATTTGAATACACTGAAAATAGTATTGGATGGTTATAAGAGGAGAATAGGGAAATGTGCTTGAGTAGTCTTGCTTTCTCTATGATCTTTTCCAACCCTTTTCAAATGATATTTGAATGCAATTTTATAGGGATTTATTAGTCATGGATTGAATTTTCTTATGTTAGGCTAACAAGGATAAAGATGGAAAATAAAAAGGAATTAACCATTTGGATTATAAATGATATTGGACAATAGTGATAAAAGTAGAAAGGAGTGGTATTGGTGTTATTGTCCTTAGTAGACAAGACCTAGGAGGATGGATTGGTCATGAAAAGAGGGTCCTGGATCAACTAGGATCAAGTCTGAAAGGCTACAGATGATTGGGAATTAGTGAAAAAAATCCTAAGAGGGTCATGAGATAAAATAAGAGGGACCTATGGGTTGGGTACCATTATCCATGCTCAAGTTACCAATTTTTGTATTTTATATGACTACATTTCTCCCCTTTTATTCTCGTGATGTAGCAAAGCAAAATACTAGGATAAATAAAAAATAGATATCATACTTGAACATACATGTAAGGGTGAAGCTCATTAAGTTGCATAATGTTAGGTGTGCATAGAGAGATCACATTGTGAAGTATGAATCTATAAGAAAAACAAAAATAGATCAATTCTTACTGGATACACTATATTTAAAATAAGAATGTATAAATCTAGGTAAGAAAGAGAGGAAAAGAAAGGAATGAATACACCTCATCGAGTACATGAACCAATACAAAACCTATTCTGATGTTGAGTAATATTGGATGATGTTGTACTAAAAAAATATTGTGAATAAAGTTGAGTGCTCAATTCCCTAAAAATGGCTCAAAAATGCAAAGGCTGGCCCTTTGGCTCCATTGTCACCCACTAAGTGAAGCTAGGTGGTCATGCATGTGTTGATCAATGTTTGGAGTATGTGTAAAATCCTTCTGAATAGGTGTCTCAAGAATATAAAGGCTAGCTAGACCTTTGGCTCCATCATTGCCCTATGAAGTGAATCTTTAAACTGATATCAATATGAAATGTATGTTGTATGAGATGGCTCCTGAATCTCATGAATGTACTATAATCTAATAATGTTGGTGTGGATAGTTGAATGTATGCTAAAAACTAGACCACTCTTGGCGACTTAAAAATATGGAGATTAGGCTTATATGAAAGCCACTCTAAAATTGGGAATCTAGCTTATGTGGAAGCCACTTAGGAACTTAGGAACTTGGGAATGTGGAGGGTAGGCTTGTATAAAAAACACTCTGAAATGATGCCAACCACCTATAGATAGAATAAGGCATGCAACTATTGAGAATGTTTGGATAATGCTAAACTAAGAAGGAAAAGAAATAAATGTGCCACATACACTACCCCAAATCATTAATGTCTGGAACATGGATTTTGATCTGGAAGTTATACCAACTGCCATATATAAAATTTGGAAGTGAGAGCCATCATGTCACACATGATTCCCCCTATATATGGATTCATTAAGAAAAATATGTATTGAAACTACTTATTCTAAATTGGTCTGGCTATGTAAATCTATAGTTGAACTTAATTTTTTGCCTGCTTTTGGAAATTCTAGTTTTTATACTATTTGGATAGGAAAATTGGAAATAGATAGTAGCACCACTAGTTTTGTAGTCCAATCACAGTGTTGTTATCCTAGGCCAAATTTGATGATTGTTCTAGATTCTTAACTATTTTCTTGGTCTATTTTGATTGGTTTGATGTCTGGTTACTATTTTGAGTGTTCTAAAATTAGATTTTATAGTTGATATGAGCTTTGATCTCTGTGACAAAACCCCTATTTATTGTCCTCTCTTTTGAAGGTAGGAATGTAGACACTAAAATGACTGCCCTTAAAATAAAGAGCCTTACAAGTGTGTTATGATGTAAAATATTTGATAGAATAATGATAATTGACAAGATATCCCAATATATAGCATGGTTTGTATTGAGAGATTATTATATCAATAGGGGCATGCCTAGATAGATATAAAAATGTAAGAACATGTGCAATGTACTAAACTAGAAATGTAAGTATGGTTAATTGTTAGTTGTTAGCTAGAGGGATGGATCATGATGTCCATCATGGCATCCAAGAAAATAAGATAAATGCATGATATTGATCATGGCATTATAAATAATGAGAAGTAAACAAGTGACAAGCACACAAGGAAAGAAGAAAGAATCATAGAAGGGTGGCCAAGGGACCAAGAAAACAAGGGACATGGGCACGTCACTCAAATAAAAAAAAAAGCATATGAGGCATGTTCAAATGCCACATACACATAAAATTAAAACAAGCAAAATTGGCATGGAAGCCACAATCACATAGAGGAGTATAGGAAAAGGACATTATAACATGTCTCAAGGCACATATACAAGACAAACAAGAACTAAGAAATGTAAATAATCTAGCTATGCTAATCAAGAAAAGAAAGAATATAAGGAACTAAAAGTACAATCACATCTAACTAATCAAAGCAAGAGGGAAAGTATGCAAAACATGTTAGTACAAGACCAAGTATATGCTAAGAAATACATAAGTGATATAAATTAGTGAGTGTCAATAGAGTAAACTATGTGAACTAGTAAGTAATTTACATCAACATGATAACTAGAGTGTGTGGTGTAAGAATGACATAACCTAGATGGTGTAGTCATGTAGAAGATGCCCCCAGTGGGTATGTATATCAATGTGTGTCTTGATATAGAAGTAGGATGCCCCCTCAATGGGTAGAGTGAATTAATCAATGAGATATAAGTCATTGTACACACTCAAATAAGATCAAATGAAGCATGGTAATGTAGATAAATTGAAAAACAATATCATAGAATAATAAATGTAAGTCTAGCATAGTAATAGTAATGTAAAGCATGGATAATGCATACAGTCAAAATATTTTTGGTGTTTTTGAATGTTATTTTTATGTTTTTACATTTTTGATAGTTTTGAGCTATGTACACATAAAATTGAGAAGAAATGATACTAACCGATGAGTCTCATAGGAGACTCCCTATCATGGTGTTATGTGTCAAATAAAGGAATCATGTGTGATTGTGAAGCATGAGGGAATGGCTATGAATATACCACTAAATATTTGAATTAATTATTAGTATCTTTAAAATCATAATAACCTATATTTTTCACTCATCATTATCATCTTGATTGTGAACCAAGGGAATGTTATTGTTGACCCTTTTTGTATTTGGATCTTTTCCTTTGATAAATTGTGTCTATAAATTATTTATCATAAGATGTTCAATAAATCCCAAATCTTGGTGACAAACATTATGAAAGTCTATAATAGAAGTAGTGATTCCTTTAGCATGCTTGCCTAACCCTTGACCTTGATAATCAAACTATTGTAGATATGTTTGACCAAACCCATACTACTTTGAAATTTGAGCTTCATTTTGAAGAGTTAGATTTGTATCTTTGTCATGCTTTACATGTTCTTGTGTTACTGTTTGTTTCTCTAATTTTCCTTTTTTTGTTCTAAGTTATGCTTTGGTAACCAGATTTATACTATTTTTGAATTTGACCCTTTGTGAATGTGTTCTTGTGTCACTATGGATTGCTTGACTGATTTACCTTGTATAGGGTCCTCATTACAAAATATCTATTGTATATGTTTTTTTAATGCAAAACATGAATCTTTGTGATGCCCATGCATTCTATGATATGCACAACAATGTATGGATCTTCTCACTAGATGTAGAGGAGGTAATTTGATCAACTTAGATTTAATAATTTTCCTTAATACCTCACTTGAACTCTTATTTTATATTTGAATGTTTTTTGAATCACTAGTTGTAGAGTTAATTTGATGTGATTTCTTGTTTTGATATGTACCATTGCTTGCAACCAATTGACTAGGTGAAGGTACATATGAATGATTTACACTAGGATGCCTTTGAGGTGTTTGTATTATAATCTAATTTTTCAATGTTGTGATCTTTTCATGTAATAGTTGATTATTTATTTGTAAATCTGAAATTAACTTTCTCATATTAGTGATTTGATCCCTTAGAGTCTCACAAGTGCAAATCCCAGTTGTTTTTGATTGAACATGTAAGCACATATGTTGAAGAGGTTTTGAAGAAGCTATAGGCTGAATGTATGCATTAGGAACAATAGTATGGGCTGCCTCACCTTTTAGAGGGGTGATAGCATGGACCTAGTTAGAGGGAAAGTAGCTATCACCCTCTTGGGGGAGAAGAGGAGAAGGAAGATACTCAAAAATAGCCAAAGAGTTAGATACATCTAGGTAGAAACCATGTATATGAGATGAAATGGATTTGATTTGTATATCAATAAGATTATAAAGAACATTCCACATGAGAGATAACAAACAAGGGATAGAGAGCATGAAATTGTGCATTAATGCATAAAGAACTTTAGCATGTGCTACGACATTTCTAATGTGGTTAGCATGATAAACGTGAAAAAAAGTTCACATGAGAGATAGAAAGCAAGAGATATAGAGTATGAAATTTTTCATGAATGTATAGACAAATGTGACATGAATCATAAAATTTCTAACATGTTTAGCATGATAAAGATGCAAATCTTTCCATATGAGTAAGAGAGAGTATGCAAAAGGAATATTAAAATTTTGTACATTTTTAGCAATGAATTTTGTAATATCATCCCTGATAATGAAAAATAAGCATGAAATACAAAGAATGAATCTTTGTAATAACATATGATAGACTTTGGCATTCATATACATGATAGGACCAATGATGGTTTTCTTATTTTGTGCAAGAAATGCAAGAAATAATTGTAAATAAGTGAAACCCATTTTTGAAATCTGATTTTAGAATGTAAGGTGATATCTCACAAGCAATAGGACCTAGTATGGGCAACTAGGGTTTTAACAAATAATTATTTGAATAATTACTATGAAAATTTGAAACTGAAAGTGAATTTTTGAGTTAGATATGTAAGCAAAAAATTAGAAATTTAGTGTAAATTTAGTGACTTAATGGGATCTAGTAGATGTAACTAGGGTTTTGAAAAATAAAATGTTTTTGAGAATTGTTATTTATTTTTTAAATTTGAATGGATTTTTTGGTTTAAATATGCTAGTAAAAATTTAGAAAAGCATTAGAGAATTACTAAAAATTTATTGGGACCTAGTATGGGCAACTAGGGTTTGAAAGAAAATTATTTTTAAAATTTAATACTAAATTTTAAAATTTGAAATGAATTTTTGATTTATATATTCAAGAAAAAATTTATAAATTTATAGTAAAAATCATTAGGAATTTTACCCTAGGGTTTCTAGGGTTTTTAATTTGTTCAAAGTAAGTCGAGTTCACCAAATGGTGCAATAATTTTGAGAATAATTGAGGTTTTATTCCTAATTTAGTTAAAGGGTCTAAGTAGTAAAATTAGTCAATAGTTATGCCATAATTAACCTACTAATTTTTTAATTTTTATTGTTGTTTATACTTTCTAAAAATAGCAAGTGAATAAAGAAAAAGCAATCTTAAAGGACTATTTCAAATAATATGAACTTATGTCCCTAAATTGGATGGGAGAAAATATTTGAAAATGAATAGTTTTTAGGTTCTGCACAAGTTGCATGTCAAGAGTATGGTAACAATTTGGATATATTCCCTATTTATTAGATTAGAGAGAATTTAAAATCATAAAATTTTGAATAATTTAGGTGTATTATTGATATTTGTTTTTTAGTTGGACTATAGATAAGTCTAAATTATCTAAAATAGTCCCTCTTAGCTTAAAATTATGTTAATCTAACTAAGATAGAGGATGATATTGACTGTGTAAGACTAGGATACTATCACAAAATGAGATATAAACTTCATTTTCTGATTGGATAAGAGTGCCAAAACTAGACAGGATTGGCACCGATGCTATAGTCTACCTCTACCATAATTATCCTAAGGACTACCTTTACCACTATTATCCTGAGGATTTGAACTTTTTGGGTTTTGTTTGACATGTTTATGTGACCCTATATCTAAATTTTTGGTAGGAAAAAGTCTATATAGCTTCTTGTATATCATATTTTCTCTTCAAAACCTATATTTCATTGTGCTTTGACCAACTTCAAACAAAGGGGGGGTTAGTGTGTGTAAGATGCACTAGACGTGCTTCATACCCCATGTGTGGTCACATTGCCTACATACCAATACTCTAAAGAGGGATCAAGCCATATGTAGTTCTCCCTTTAAAAGTGCTTGGTGTAATTGTGATATGAGAATGCAAAGAAATGTTAAACTAGATATGCTTAAGATGACTAGGTACTGATGTATGGATTTGAATACACTGGAAATAGTATTGGATGGTTATATGTAGAGAATAGGGAAATGTGATTGAGTAATCTTACTTGTATTCTTGCTTGCTTTGTGATCCTAGTCAACCCTTTTCAAATGATCTTTAAATGAGATTTTATAGGGATATATTGGTCATGGATTGAATTTCCTTGTTTTAGGTTGACAATGATAAGGATGGGAAATTGGAAAGAATTGATTGTTGAGGCCAAAAATGAGCTTGGAAAAAAGTGTTGAAAGCATAAGAGTGGCCTTGGAACTATAGTCCTAGTGTGGTGCTATTGTCCTAAGCAAATGGGACCTACGGAGATGGATTGGTCATGAAAAGAGGATCCTAGCTCAGTTGGGATCAAGTCTAGAAGGCTACAAATGACTAGGAATCAGTGAAAACAAGCCTAAGAGGGTCATGAGAGTATGTTAGAGGTACATATGGGTTGAGTGTCATTATCCATGCTCAAGTTACCTATTTTTTCATTTTATATGAATACAATTTCCCATATCAAATACTTTTCCTCAAATTAATGCAAAATTCCCCCATCATTGAAATCATCTAATGCAATTATTGTTTTAAATGAACATCCCTCATCATCTTCCAACAGGACATGAAGCTACCTATTATGGGTTCAAAGATAGTATCCTTTAATAATGCAAAGAGATGTCCATACATGTTGATCAAATAGTGGACACTTTTCTTTACCTTAAGTTTTTAATCAATTTCATGATTATAAAGTAGATTTTTCTTTGTGTAGACGATCCTCCTCTATCTATTAGCATCCAAATTAGTGATATCCAACTTAAGCTTTCTTTAATTGATGAGGGTTTAGGTAATTACATTGCCTTCCTTGATTTCATTAAAAATATTGGATATTCCAAATGCAATCTCAAGTCCACACATAACACATGTTAAGGATAAAATATAAGGTAGATGCCTCCTTTACGTTGTGTGTGTATTCCCATTACCATCCCTCATATCATTGTCTACATAAAATTTATGATCTTCAACTTTCCCCTCTCTTATAACATCTTTCTTGGTAGACCTTGGACTCATCACATGAGGACTGTCACTTCATCCACGTACCAATGCAACAAATTCCCCTATAATGGTGTTATAATATTTAAGGAGACACAAACCCTTAGAATTTCAACCAATTCCAAGTATGTGGTGTCCTTAAAATTCCTACCCTCAAAATTTTACCTAGTATCCCATTTTAGGAATCTCAACTCTTCAATTATCCTATTGATTCTACCCAAGGTTATAATGGTCACCCCAAACTCATTGGGAACATACCACCTAACCTCCTAAATTATGATGAGCTAGATGAGATAACCCTTAAGATCAAAACTTCTGATCTATCCCCTCATATCATCACATAACTTCCTCCTTATTTACAACCTCTCTCTTGTTATTCTTATATTGATCATATACATATGGTATTAACTAAGAATAGACATTTTATTCATCATGTGACCTCTAATGATAAATTCATACCTGCATGTACCATTGACATGCATACACTAGAATATGATGATGGTTATGCTTTAGATGACCCATTTTAAGTACTTGTCCAAGGTATAAATCTCAAGATTATTTGATATCATACTTCTTTATTTCACTATTTTCATTCATCTTATTTCATTCTTTCCTTCATAGTTCCTAATTATATTATTCCTCTTATGTTTCATAGGGTAGAGATAGAGAAATCACATGATACACCTCTAATTTTATCATATCCTCATATAATCATGCTTATGGATCATTCCATGATTGATCCTTACCATTTTGTTTTATACGAAGATACTTCTAGTTTTCTTCCCCTAGAGATGTTAGCTACTTATCTTAATCCTTCCATACATCTAGCCTCACCTTTAGCTCATCCTAGTCTAGTTCCTACTCTTTCTCTATCTTCACCTAAGCCTCATATTATTTTTTTTTGATTTACCTTCAATTGAGGATAATAAAGTTTTTTCTTCATCCCTGCCTTCCCTCAATGATGGCCTTCTTATTTTGTCATAACTTGATCCCATGCTTGCCCAATGGGCTGATCAACCTTATTATGATAATCATAAATTTACCAATCATTAGACCAAAGACTTCCAGTCATATTAGCCTTCCCTAGATTATCTTTATACATATTCCATTAGTAGTCTCCCAAAGTCTACTAACAAGCATATATGTTTCTTCCATGGGATAGATAATCACTCTTCCACCCATTACTAAAATATTTGGTAATATATTAACATAGTGTATCCCACTCTTTCTCATCCCAAAGATAAGGTTATACCTCTTCCCTCATTATTACCTAAGTATATCCCTAAATATGGGTAGGTATATTGTCTTTAGAACTAGTATGATACTCATCATACTAATTATTATCATATTCTCTAGGAGCACCTTCATGATCACCTTCTTATGATACCTGCACCAATTATTTATTTTCTTATAGGTTTTTCATGCAATAAGGATCTCCCTACCTCACCTATGGTTTCTTCCCCACCCATGGTTCCAACCCCACTTGTGGTTCCTTCCCCACATATGGATCCTTCTCCACTAGTGGTGCCTCCTTCTCATCTTTCACATACCATTCTTATTCTAGCACCTATTCCTCTCCTTACATATTTTATACAAGCGACCCCTCATGAGCATGATCATTCAGCTAAACTAACATTTTTTATTGAGGATAATTAGAGATATTTATTTTCATAACTCTCTATGAGGATTGATGAAACTCTAGCTACCATTAGGATCCAAATTCATAAAGATGTTTTAGATGTCATGGATAATATATGTGGGAAATTTTATCATTATTTATGAACACATCATGGTATTCTCTCACTTTGTTCTTCATTATGATTTTTTATTGGACTTATGATCCACTTTTATATATCTTATACCATTTGACTATGTGCCAAATTTGGTTTCACCTATCTATTTCACATGGATATTTATATTATGTGTTATGTGTTGTATATGGCTTCATTTACTTTCTTTTTTTATGGACTATTTTCATTCTTTCTATGATTGAAAACTTATGTTTATGAGTTCCTTTCTTTCATGGATACTTATTATTGTTACTTGGTTACACAAACCTTGCTCCCATTAGTAATCTTTATCTAACATTTGATCAGTTAGTAAACAAGACATCTCATTATACTTATATCTACTGATCTACTTTAAATCTCCTTTTATTCCCTTATATTCTTTTCACATACTAAACATACATATAGTTGAAACTTGAGATTACAGTTGATGCATGTAATTTCATTATGATTTGGTTATAGTAGGAACTAGTTATTAGAATGTTTTGTGAGGAGGGCTTAGTAATATCCATGGTCTTACATTGTAACTCACAAAGGGAACACTAATGAGGTGGAAAAAACTATTTGAATGATTTAAAAGATGTTTGTAATGTGGTAATTTATGAGGAGGGCCTAGTACTATCCATAGTCTTACATTACAACTCATGAGGGGAACACTAATGAGGTGAATGGTAATGATAAAATGTTATATAATGGTAATTTTTTGAGAAGAGCCTAGTCCTATCGATGGTCTTACATTGTAACTCAGAAAAGGAAAACCTAGGGGGAATAAGCAATTGAAAAAACAATATTTCTCAAGGGGAAATGTTAGGAATGTTGTAGTGAAAGATGGAATGTAAAAATCATGACATAAGAATCTATGAGAAGACCTTAATAAACATGAATCATAAAAGGTACAAAAGAGAGACACTACGAGTCTAGTGACCATCAAAATACAAAGGATACCTATTCACAATAAGCACAAAGTTGTATGGGAAAACATGTGAGATAATAAGTTCAAATCATGCTGGCAATATGAATAAGAAAATTAAAATAGACCTACTTTCCCATGACATGTTCCCCATTCCTCACGACCTCTTATAGAACCATCAGTCTACTACAAAGATTGGGTACTTGTGTGATAAATTAGGTAGCACTAAAATATTTTTTTGTTTTCCTTTCCCAATATATTGTCCTTCCACACCCCAATGGACCTTGAATCTATCATGAGGCTAACTATTGAGTTTGAACTTTGATTAAAAAACAAGATGTGTTATGAATCATGTCTTTTAGTGTGATATAATTTTTGAAATTGTATGTTACCTTTTGTTTAAATGATTCAACTTGTAACTTTTTATGGATTTTATGATTCCTCCTCCATGTAGATTTGGAATAACCAACATGAGTGATAGGAGTGATACACATAAATGAGCTTTAGACTTTGGTTAAAGGAAGCTAAGTATCTAGAGATATGAATAAACAAACACTTTGGTTTACATATGGACCAATATGTAATCTCAAGTTTCAACTATATGTATGTTTAGTATGTGAAAAGAATATAAGGGAATAAAAGGAGATTTAAAGTAGATCAGTAGATATAAGTATAATGAGATGTCTTGTTTACTAACTGATCAAATGTTAGATAAAGATTACTAATGGGAGCAAGGTTTGTGTAACCAAGTAACAATAATAAGTATCCATGAAAGAAAGGAACTCATAAACATAAGTTTTCAATCATAGAAAGAATGAAAATAGTCCATAAAAAAAGAAAGTAAATGAAGCCATATACAACACATAACACATAATATAAATATCCATGTGAAATAGATAGGTGAAACCAAATTTGGCACATAGTCAAATGGTATAAGATATATAAAAGTGGATCATAAGTCCAATAAAAAATCATAATGAAGAACAAAGTGAGAGAATACCATGATGTGTTCATAAATAATGATAAAATTTCCCACATATATTATCCATGACATCTAAAACATCTTTATGAATTTGGATCCTAATGGTAGCTAGAGTTTCATCAATCCTCATAGAGAGTTATGAAAATAAATATCTCTAATTATCCTCAATAAAAAATGTTAGTTTAGCTGAATGATCATGCTCATGAGGGGTCGCTTGTATAAAATATGCAAGGAGAGGAATAGGTGCTAGAATAAGAATGGTATGTGAAAGATGAGAAGGAGGCACCACTAGTGGAGAAGGATCCATATGTGGGGAAGGAACCACAAGTGGGGTTGGAACCATGGGTGGGGAAGAAACCATAGGTGAGGTAGGGAGATCCTTATTGCATGAAAAACCTATAAGAAAATAAATAATTGGTGCAGGTATCATAAGAAGGTGATCATGAAGGTGCTCCTAGAGAATATGATAATAATTAGTATGATGAGTATCACACTAGTTCTAAAGACAATATACCTACCCATATTTAGGGATATACTTAGGTAATAATGAGGGAAGAGGTATAACCTTATCTTTGGGATGAGAAAGAGTGGGATACACTGTGTTAATATATTACCAAATATTTTAGTAATGGGTGGAAGAGTGATTATCTATCCCATGGAAGAAACATATATGCTTGTTAGTAGACTTTGGGAGACTACTATTTATTATGTTTTATGATTACTTATACTTCATAAGTCTTTCGCATTTATCTTCTTATTTTTTGATTGTGTGTATGCTTACAACAATTTTAATCAAATTTTCATACTTCCCAACTTGAATTATTGTGATTAGTTTAATTTTATTTTAAAATTTGTCTTTCTTTTTATATTTCCTACCTTGATCTAGTATGATTAATTGAATTAATTATTTTTTTATACCATTGGTTTTTCATGTACCTTCCATTTTATTACAATATTTTCATATTTACCAACCTGATATAGTGTGATTTTTATTTATTTTAATTTGATGTAAACTTTTACATGGTTTAAAAACATTTGTTACCCTTTTTACCATCTTTGGTTTATTATATTTATTCATCTTCTATTTTTACACATTTTCCATCATGATATAGTGTGTATTACATTTTTTCTGATTTAATTATACTGTTTCTATCTATTTTTTGCTTTTTCCTAAGTGTGAAAAGTAGAAATTAGTTATGAAGGGTGTGGAAAAATACTTGTTAAAGTACATGCTTTGGATCCAAGTGATTTTGGATATCTCCTATTTGGCTTGGGAGGATGACCTAAAAATAATAAAACACTAAAATAAACTTGTTTGTTAGACAAGTAGATGGGAGGATTGCCTAGCATGAGCTAAATCCTAGAAGTGAAAGCTTTCTAAAAGGCTATCAATCCACCTTCTTCAAAAACATAACTTGGTGAATGAAAATGGAAATATTTTAATAAAATTTTATCAAACTAAAACTAATAAAAATAAATAATATGAAATTAATTAATAAAACTAAATGCTTTGCTTAGATGGCTAAAATAAAACAACTAGTTTAAATAGTGATAATGCTGAAAATTGGCTAAAACAAAGTTATGGATTTTGGTTTGGATTGATTTGATAAAAGTATAAAGAATAATTTATTTGGGGTTAGAAAATGGTTATAATGGTTAATATAAACATGTTAAATAAAAAAAGAGGGATAAATGCTGAAATGGAGGGCCAAGAAAGCAAAGGGGCAACTAGTCACACTGAGGCAAAGATGGCAAAGGGGTAAAAGATTCAAATGAGGCCAAGAAGGCAAAGGGATATGTATAAGAGGGTAAAATTATAATAGGTTGATGAAGGAAGCAATTGAAATAATATTTACAAATGAAAAGGAATTAATAAATTAAGATAACTAAACAACAAGATTACCTCAATGCTTAAAGATGTTTATTGATAAAGATTGGCTTGTTGATAGTTGATGAAGACTTGAAGAAATTTTGGTAGATTTTTGTTTATTGAGCTCTTTATATTCAATATTATGACCTCCTTGATGATACACTCAAACCTGAAGCAAAAATTTTAATAACAAAATACTAAGTTCTAACTTAACCTTGGGTGAAGGAGAGGGGGCTATTTATAACATTTTTGTGAAGAATCATGCCAAAAGAGAGAATAGTGGAAGTGTGGCACCATTTTCCATGTTTTTCATGATTTATTCAAGGTTAGGTGGGTTAGGATTCCCATATAGGTTGGAAATTCTCTCATTTAGGTTGGTGAGTGTCCATTCGGGTTAGTGAGCCTCCATTTGGGTTAAAAAGTCCAAAAATGAGTTCCCTTTGTCTTTGAGGAGGTAGGTATCTCATTTCAAGGTTCACTTTTGTGTGTGAAGGAAAAATGTATTTTTAATGCTATATTCCTTAAGGAAAACTTTCCATATTTCAAGAGGGGGCCCTTGTGATGCTTAAATAAGGTCATTAAACACTTTAAGAAAGGGTCCCAAGTGGGGTATGATGTCCCACATCAAGCCATGACACTTTCCATGTCACATGCCATGTCACTTTTCCATGTCACATGCCATGTCACTTGAAATTTCACTCACCATGTCATTTTCCATGTCACATGCCATGTCATCATGAATAGTGATAGTGGGTCCCATAGTGAATAGTGATGATGAATAGTAATTTCAAGTAGTGATTTTGAATAATATTATGTGACTAGAATAATAGTGATTTGGTTAGGTTAAGAGGCATTTCTTAAGGGTTAAAATTTTTTAGGGAGCCTTTAGGGGGTCTCAAGGTTTTTAATCATTAAAAACTACAAGTGTGTAGTTTTCTAGTGTCTACATTTTGCCCCTTTTTGTTATTTAGCTTTGAATTAACACGCTTAAAAACAAAAATGAGTCACTTGGTCAAAGGTCAGGGTGCTCTGAGTATGGGAGGAATTTTTCCCCCTCAAACTAAAAATCTATGAGGAAAGGCCGAATCAGGTGTAGGTTTGATAAGTAGTTGATGGGGAGGCACTAGGTGGTGCCACAAAGTAGTTGGGTATGTGAAATGACAATGGGTTCACAAAATATGACTAAACATAATAGTCAAGATTATGTAGAGACTAAATCTATTAATGTTGATAATAAAAAGGTTAGGTTTTATGATAAATGACAAGGTAACCGATCCCTAATGTTGGTCATAGTTAATTGGGTTAGTCTTATCAAGGCTCCTAAATAGGGTTAGTGTTGACTTAGGTATCCAAGGTAGGAAGTGATCTTGAGAAAACATAAATGATTAGGCTTTGAATAAGGGGGTGTAAATGTTTAAAATTTCAGCATGGCAAGGTTGGTCATTATAGTCAAAAGTTATTGCAAAACACACCAATGTCCTGGGTAAAAAGCAACTGGCATAAAGGTGGATATGGTGAAAGTGTGGGTGGATTGGGTATGGGTTGGAAAGGGATGGCTGAGTTGACTCTAGATGCATGTGATAAGTGGATGTTGCCTACATAGTTCCATGGATAAGAACCCAAAAATAATGTCAGGCCAAATCTAGTTCTTTTGAGGTAAAGGGTGTTGGTTAACTTGGTTGCCCCAATTTGATATCATGTAGTTAGGTTTGGTTGAAGGATGTTAGAGAAAGGGAAACACTAAAGGCTGGAAAAGATGCTTATCAAAGAGTTTTTTATGGGTGTGGTATACATAATGGATGAGATTACCTAGGATGTAATTAGATGATGGCATCAACTATGTAAAAGGAATTTGTATCCATGGATAAGCAGGTTAAATCATGAAATTTCTACCACATTTTTAAATAAAATAAAAGGGAGAAATATGATTTACTAGGCTTTAGCAAATTTGGAACTACTCAAATTTCCATAGTGATCTGATGAGTTCTTTCATCACCATCCAAGTAAGCTGACATTGTGCACACACCATAAAAATGTCATTAAAAAGATATAAAAGAGTAGTATATAATGATTCAAGGAAGCAAAGTAGTAGAGTTGGTAAATGAGAAGTGGTGAAGATTTAAACCCTTGACCCTTGAATCAATGGGGCCCCAAAATAAGTAAGTGTTGAGTTTTGAGGGAATTTAGAGAAAGACGTTGAGGGGTTTTGGAATAGGGAGTGAGGTAATAATAATAATATTAATTAAATGAAGGAGTAGGTTGGAGGAGGAATGTGATTAAAGAGAAGGGTTATTTCAAGGTGTAAGAAGATGTAGTCTAAGAAGGGATAATCAAGGGAAATTATTGGAAGGTAGGGTGCATGAGAGGGTGTAGCTAGCATCCCCACATGGGTATCCCAAAGTTTCCATTTGAAGGTGGTTTTAGTTTTTATTCTAACATCTTTGAAGGGTAGAGTAAAATGGGTTTAAAATAAGCAAGACCAAAAGAGGTGGGGAAGGAATTTTCATCTTGATGGCTTAACAACACTCAGGCTTGTTGGTTAGTCGTATGAGCCTACAGTCCTAGCCAATTGTGTTATAGAGCTATAGGATTGGTATATAGCTCATAGTAAACCAAAATTAAGTATATGACCTTGGAGGTCATAGCATGCTCAAAATGGGCAAAGGATTTAAAAGGAAAAATGTGATAGGTAGGGTGAAGGGAGTAGTTAGAGAGGGATAAAAAAGAAAGTTTAAGTAAAACACATTGAGGAATTAAAGGAATAAAGGGATGCTCCTAAATTAATGAACTTGACCAAATTTCATGTATTAAGGCAAGGGCATGGAGGACATGAGGAAGTAGACAAGGAGATGTACATAGAAGTAGTATAATTAGTGACCACACTCTAAAGAGGTGGAGGTTGAATTGGAAAACATAAGGGAAATCTGACAAGAAATGAGGTGAAGGTGGACCAAGAGATAGATGAAGAGAAAATAATGAAGTCATAGATAAATATGAAGGTGGAAAAGAATGGAAGAAGCTAGGCATGGTCATATAGGTCAAGAATAGAAAGGAAGGGGATCAAGGGAAATGAAAAAAATGAAATAAAATGGAAAAAAGAGAAGAAAAATAAAAGGTAGAAGATGGGATGGGGGTGAGAGATGCACTAAAAATGATAGATTGGATAATTGAAAAGGATGGGGAGAGAAGCGTAACAGTCGTGAAGAGTAAGGGGAGGTTGGTAAATATGGGAGGCCATGAAGGGTTTTGAAAATAAGTCTAAAAATAAACCAAGGAGAAAATAGTTTGGTGATGAAAATGAAAAAAATAAGGCAATAAATAGAATAAATAAAATAGGAGGAAAAAGAAGTGAAATGAGGACACACAAAGGATGATAGGAGAGTGAAGAAGCAGGTGGTATCTTGACCAAGTAAGCATGGATGATGATGGATAATGAACCAAAGTAGATGGTGGTTTTAGAGATGAGAATGGGATGGAAAATGGGAAAGGGATCAAGAAAAACAAGGGGAAACAAAGGATGGGTGGGTTAAAAGGTGAAGAGAGAAGGTAGGCATCAATTGACTTGTTAGAAGAAATTGACAAGATAAGGGGGTGATTAGAAGTTATTTCTAGCCAAAACGTGGTGAGGTGGTGAAGAAATAGGTGGATGCAATGAAAGGGAGTGAGATAAAACTAAGGGATGAAGATCAGGGATGATAAAAACAAAAATGAAGAATTGAAGCAAGGATAAAAATCATGGATACTCACATAGATGCAAAAGATAAGTGAGTATTGAGATGGAAAGAGGAAAAGGGGAATGCAAAGGGCAAAAGGCAAGAAGAGGAGAAGAAAAGAGGAAATTACGGAAGGCTTCTCAAAGGATAAATACCCAAGGAGAAACTAGTTGTGGAGGAGAAAAAGAAGACAAAAAGGATCAAAGGGTGGGAAAAAAACAAGAAGAATGGAAAATGGGTATGGTGGGAATAGTGGTGAAATGGTAGAGAGTGGTGGTACACATAAATAAAAAGTATAGTAAGAGAAGAAACAGAAAGATTACAAGATCCATAGTATAATGGAGAATTAGTGAGAAAAAGAGAGTGATAAAGAGGGTATGACAAATAGCCAAGGGCGAGGGGAGATGATGAGGATGGTGAAATAATTTGAAGGGGATAAAGGACAAGGTTGGTAATAAGTGGAAAGAGAGACCAAAACATGAGAAGTGGGTGAGGGAGTGAGTTGTGAAGTATGCACAAGGAAAGGTGACGGGGAGGCTAAGATAGAGTAGGTGGTGGTTTTATGGTAGATAAGAGGGGCCAATGAGGAAGGATGTCAGCCCTTATGTTAAAAGAGATTGACAAGTTGGAAAAGTGGTTAAAAGAGATTGACAATCTGAAGGGAGGTAAGTGGTGAGGGGATAGGTAGATAAGTAAAAAAATATTAGGTGAGAAGAGCAAATAAAGTAAAGGACATGTCTGAATTGACCTTAATAACTGAGTGTTGTCTACATAGTCCAAAAAGACCTCAGGCTAATGCCAATAATGGGGGAAAAAGTTAAGAGGAAGTATTAGATGGTGTTAAAACATAAGGATGTTTAAGAAATAATTCAAATCTTCCTTGATGTAGGATGCCCTAAGCAAGAGGCCATGGTTAGAGATGGAAATGAGTGAGAAGAAAAAGGGGATGAGAATTAGTTTTTAGTGGTTGAGCTGCTCATAGCTATGAAGCAACACCTACATAGTCTGTGGACATCAAGCCAATGTAGTTCAACAAGGTTTGGGTGAGTGGTGTTCAAATTGGCTACCCAAATTTGATGGACCACATGGGTTGGTTTGGGTTGAGGGAGAAGGTTTTGTAAAACAATAATTTTGGGTTTTGGTGAAGGTGTCGATGAAAGTTAATGGTGTAGATTGGTAAATAGTTTCCATAATGATCCCACATTTAGTAGGATGAGAGATACGGATGGGAAAGGTAGGATAAATTAAAAGGGAACACAATACTAAGTACCACAAATGATATTTAATGGAGATAATCCAATGAAAAGGTGCCTTTGTTAGGAGGTTACACCTTCTAAAATATGTGAGGGTAGGAGTTTGGAGATAGTGTCTACCACTATGATCCAAGTTTTAGGAGGTAGCAGTCTATCTAGATCTTCAGAGTCACTTTAGCCAAAGTTCATCACCTCTATGAGATAATTTTTAAGGGTAGTATTAAAATGAAAACCTACAAATAATTTCTTTGATAATCAAATAGATTCTACAAGTTAGGAGGTTAGCAACATGGTGAGTGATGGACGATAGACTTTTCTTAACAAAAGAGTTGTGTGGGTAGGCTAGATAAATGGTGGCCGTGTCTACATATTCTATCTTAGCTCCATGGAAATAATGACTTATTGCTTCTACTAGGTCATGTGTAACCAATAAGAAGCTATGTGGCTAGGAGAAGGCAATTATTCCCCTACTATAAATGATCATTCAGTTGGCATAAAATAAAAGACTACCATGTTCAAGCAGACACTACCAATGGTTGGGGTCTAATGTTTAGAGCATGTGGTAATGGGATGGTAGGAATAAGAGGGTAAAGGGGATAAGAAGGTGAATGTATCACTATGAATTCATGGTAGCATACCTTAGATGGATGAGTTTCTATATTGATAGGGATTTTAGAGTTACCACCACCAGTAATAGTGGCAGTTTTAAAAGATGATCATTAAAATGACACATGGTTGGAAGCTAATTTATGTCAACTAAGGTAATGGTGATAATGACACTAATGAACACTAGGCCCAAAAGGATTACAAGATGATAAAAAAAGAAAATACATTAGATGCAGATTAGATGATAAGGTTAATAAAAAGATATCATGATGGTGCATAATGAATTTATCGAGGTGACCAATTAGATCAAGGGTGATGTGTCCACATAAAAAGGTAAGTAGACATGACCATTTCAAGTGGGAGGATTGTTCAAGGGAATCAATGACATCATATGACCTTCCTCATTGGTGGGAAGGAGAATCATGTTACTAAGTATGAATGGTTAGGTACTCAATTTAAAGAATCATGATAAGGGTGAATGTCTATGATTGAGTTATTTGGTTTTGTAGGTTATATAGAGTGTAGAGAACTACACAATGTTGATGATGGTGAATAATGGAAATAATGGTGGAGATGATCAACCTCCATGACATGAAATAATCAATATGGTGAATGTACATATCTAATGGATACTGCAACATGTAATGGTGATAATGAAAGTATTGTTAGATTAAAAATAAGAGGAAAGGCACCCATGACCTGAGATTGAGTCTAAACTCTTACCTCCTTAGCAGTGAAAAAGGTGAGACTTTCATTTCACAAGGTGTAGGGTTAGAGAATATGGCATTTTTCTTGCATGTGAAGGAAACCCTTTCTATCCAAGGGGATGCATACTGAGGCAATAGTAGGTAGTACCTATGTGAGAAAAATAACCAGAGTGAGGTGATGTAATGGCTGCGATGATTAAGAAAGTTGAAAGACCTAGAGTAGAGTATGATTCTTACCCTATGGGGATGAATGTGGGAGAGGAGAATAGAGTACACTCTTTGGTAGTCACTAAGATAGGGAATGGTACAAATGTTAGTCTAGGGAGTAATCAAGTGAAAATATGGCTTAACATGAATCTAGAGTCACCAGATAATTGGTTTAATGCTTAGGTAGGAAAATAGTATATGTAGGGGCCTTAGGTGAAGTGTGGATAGTCTAATAACTTTGTATGTGTTGTTCGACTCCACTCACCTTAAATAAAATATTGTATAGTTTGATGTAAACATTTAAAAAATGTGTTGGATGTTGCTAGTGAATGTTATGGTTATGGTTATGATTGGTATGGTTATGGTTTTTGTAATCTCGCTTAATGTAAAAAGAATGATTATTTTTGTTATAATGTTGGATGGTAAAAGTCATGGTGAAAACATCAACCAGGAACATTAAGATAAGAATAGGACCTAATGCTTTGTTTTTGACAAGGACTAAAAACAATCCTAAAGTGAGATTATCTTAATGAATATAAGCCCTTCAAACATTGTGCATGAGAGGTCATTAGTTGATAAATAAGGTTTCTTTATCATAGGGTGTAAAGTAAGCTCTAAATCCCTTGATGTATAGATAGTATAAAGGGAAGATGGGTGATAGGTGGTGTGAAGGGTAATGGGTGATATGTATGATAACCTTATGTGAATTAATTTGTCCCTTCTATAAGTGACCTAAGAATGGTAATAGATAAGTTCATGTTGTATGCTAGATGTAGACTGATCAATGTGGGAAGTCTACATGTGAAAATTGATTATGGCTACCAACTTATTATGCTTCTTGAGAGCTGATTTGTTATGATAATAAGTCCTTTTCTTTATTGTTGTATATGGGAAGTTGATCGATGTGGGAAGCTTTCAAGAAATTACTCTGCTTTTGACAAAGTTAACTTAGCCATCCTTCAAGGGAGTGGTCTAAGCTTATTGGATTTATTTAAAGTTATTTTTAGTTGTCCTTCAAGGGAACAGTCTACCTTACATTTGGAAATTTTTATTTTGCTTTTGGGTAGCTATCCTTCAATTAAATATGCTTAAGATATTGATCCATGTAATTATTTCAAGATGAAATGTGTTTAGACATGGACCGGTCTAATTATGTTCAGAGGTTTACCTTATGAGGGTAAAATTAAACACATGAATGTCAATGATATGTGAAAGGGTGTGGTTTTTAGAGACAATGATCATGGGATTCCATCTTGTTAAAGATGAAAAGTATCGATGAGAACCATGTTATGGGTAGAGGTGTGGTACCCATATTTAGGATTAGGATATGAATATGATAGTTAATCACATGGTTCCATATTACAATCAATTGTCCTCAAGAGGAGAGGAGAGAGATGTGTGAAGGTTAAAATTTCATAATCAAGGGATGATCTTAAGTTAGACAAAAAGAGTGAGCTTGATCCTTCCTTAACAAAAAAGGACACAAATGTAAAGTGTTGAGAGGCTCAGGTTTTGGTTTGCCTTTAAGAGAAGACAAACAATAAGCTCCTAATCCATACTTATGGTTAATGATGTAAGGTCCAAGCCAATTAAAACCAAGATTGCCTCATTTTACTCTTTTCCATGTTGGTCACGTGTCAGTTTTCCTTTAGGAAAAGGTCTCTAATATTGAAGTCTTGAGGTTTGAGGTAAGGTTGGTTAGGTCTGATGGAGAAGGGTAATCTCTAATGGTTCTATGGTAGAATTTGAATCCCAAATAGGTCAAGTGGTGTCCAAATGGGTTTCCCCAATTTGATATACCACTTGGTTTAAGTTGGGTTGATGGATAGGTTTGGTTGATGGGTTGAGGAAAATAAGCCAAGGGTTAGTTTAATTAATGGTTAAGCTATGGTTGAAGTTAATAAATGGTTAAATCCTTATGGAAGGAAAGTTCTCTTAGTTTACTCTTTACATGGGTGGGAAAAATAACCAAAAGTGAAGGTGTTTGTGGTTAGGTTTAGTTAAAATGTTGAGGGTTTGAAGGGTATGTCTATGGAATGGACATTTTAGCCTTTCCCTTATCCTTTTGTTGGACCTGAGAGTGGGTAACCCTATATATGGTATGGATAAAAGGAAGTGTTGGTTTAACTTGCTACATTGGTTTCTCCTTACTCTTAGGTGAGAATGGGGGAATAGGCAAATGTTGGGTAGGTTTGGTTGATGGCTAGGTTGGTAATCGGATCACAACAGGTTCATTTGATAACATATTATCCTTGTCATAAAGCCAATGGATAATGGTTTTAATATCCTTCTAGTGTTCTGTATCATGGCTAAGTATCCTATGGTAAGATCACACATGGCAGTCATTGTACCATGATAGTTCTAGGCATGAATGGTTGAAATTTTTGATAGGTTCAAAAGGCTTGATATGTGGCAAGGTTAAGGAAGAGGTTCTCAACAACCTTTGTAAAATGGTTCAATAGGATTCATGAAAAGTTGTTGGAGGTGATGGGTTTTTAGTTTTAGGATCCTTCCTAAAATTAGTTTTTATTATAGAAGTTATGGGTGGTGGGGTAGTTTTGGTTTGTTGATTAGGTTGGGATGGCTTGGTTAAGGGAGGTTCATCTGATAACATATTATCCTCATATAAGTTATGGATGAGTGATTGGAGAGATTTGCAATTTTTTGTGTCATGTCCATGTGTCCTATGGTATGCACAAACTAAACTGGTATTAAACCATTTTGGCTGAGGATGTGAAGGGTCAAAAGTTTTGACAAGTTAGAAACATTTGAGAGGTGGTAAGGTTAAGGAGGATGTTTTCAATAAACTTTGTAAAATGGTTGAATAGGATTCAAGTAAAGGTGTTGGGGGTGATGGACTTTTGGGATTTAGAGTGGTAGCTTTATTAGGAGTAGGCTTTACCCTATAATTTGTTAGTTGTGGAATTGTTTTATTAGATTGGTTAGGTTGGGGTTGCTTGCTTGGTTTAGAAGTAGGATATTTAAGAGAAGGGGGCCCATGGGTCTATTTCAATATGGTTTAGGAGATTCCAACTTTTTAATAGGTCTAGTCATAGTTTTCTTTGATGGAATTGATGGAGTTAGGCCCAGTTTCAAAGATTGGTGAGTTATGATAGGAATAGGAAGTATTTCTAGATTCTTGATGGGTTTGGTCAAAGTGGTGTAAGGGTATTTAACAATTTTAGATGGAATTGGGTTAGATGGTTTCCTTATGGTTTTGGAGGATGGAGTATCTAAGGATGGGGATGAGGTAGTGATAGGTTTAAGGATGGATTCAAGTGAAGCTAAGGGCTCTTATTTGTTTTGATAGGGGAGGCCAAGATGATTCTAGAAAGTGGCTCTATCGAGATTGTGTTGAGAAGTGAACTCTAGGCTTTGTACTAGCCTAGAAAAGGGCTTGTAAATAGGTTTGGTTCCTTGATCAATTATTTCAATTATTAAACCCTTGGGTAGAGAAGAGGGAATGGTTTCCCCATCTATGTTTTTGGTGGCAAGTTAAAAATTTAGATAAGATGTTTCTTCCATAGATGGAGTGGATAAGGTGACCTCTTCTAAAGGAATAATTTCCAAAGGAAGAGTAGGTGAGTCTATTGGGGGGGAGGAAGGTGTAATGGTGTCACATGAAAGGAAGTGAGTGGTTGATTCCTTTGTTTGGTGATCCAAAGGAATGGGAAGTTATTCCCCCACTTTGATGAGTGGGTTAGAAGAAGTAGTAGCAATAGGTTTATCAATAACAACATTGATCATGTGCACCTTATAAGTGTCAGATGATTCTATTTGGCTTTAATTCACTAAAAGGGGAAATGCAAAAGATTGTTTGGTTTCATTAATTGTGCTTTATAAGGAAATTTGAAAAGGTTATACTTGGTCAAAAAGTGGATTGCTTAAGGTTGGTATTATTATAGTTTCTTCAATTATAGGTTTACTAAGGGCCAGAAGAGGGTGTACCAATGTCTCAGTTATCACATTAGGGTGTGAAATTATTTGTAAGTATTTGGTTGGATTGAAGAGGCTAGTTGGTTTGATAGGTTAACAATTTGGTTGGGTTGATAGGTTGATTTATGGGCTGGTTGATCAGTTGAGGATGATGAAATTGATTGGGTTAACAAGGTGGGTTGAGGCTGATATGATGGTTGGGGGAAATGGCCTAAGCTTTGACAAGGTTGGGGTGATTGAGAGGATAGATGTTGATAGGTTATTGGGTGGGCATGATAATAATTAAATGAATTATGATAGGCTATTGTTTGGTTGTAAGTGAGGTTTAATTGATTATGGATACTAGAAATAGATGGCCTAAGTTTTGACACTAATCTAGCCATCTAGTCTGTTATCACTATAACAAACTCAAGTGGTAGTTCGAGTGAAGGTTGATAGTTTATGAGTTGGTTGAATTTTGAGTTTGATGAGTTATAGGTAAGGTTAGGTTGATTTTATACAAGGTTTGTTTGGTTATAGATAAGGTTGGGTTGGTTGTAGATAGGATTGGGTTGGTTGTAGACAAGGTTGGGTTGATTTTTGGTAAGGAAGGGAGCATAAATGGATTATAATGTAAGGTACCAATTTAAGGTGAAAGGATTGTTATCCAAGATCCTAGAAAATTTAGGATATCCAAGAGATAAAATAGGAAAGAACTCCATTAAACAAGATAATGGAGATGAGGTATTGGAAAATAGGTTCTTGGTTGGTTTGATTTTTCAATTTGTAGTCTGGTAAAGACTATGTGAAGAATGGAGAGAAACAAAGCTCACACCTCAAACAATAAGTAAGAAAAATAAAAGATTCAAGGAAATAAAATCATATGCTAAGATATCTTAAATCCTAGATTTTTAATTATCTCTTTTTTGGCTTATACCTTAGAAAGTGTGAAGAAGAAATATGGTTTGTATAACAGGTCCTAAACAAGGTAGTCTATGTTTGGTTTCGTGTTGTGTTTAGGCACTCAAGAAGAAGTCCATGTTGGTTCTAGTACATGTCTTGGTGCTTGGATATTTCTCCCCTCACTTCATGATATAAAACTAGTGTGGGTGCTTAGCCAATATATACCGATTACCAAAGTTTATACTCAACTAGATAACTGAGTTGGTTATCCCCTTGGTGATTAAATCTAAGTACAATAACCATGAAAGGGTAAGGTGATATGTTAGGTGATGAAATCATAGTTAGGCCTTGTCTCAAGTGATTTTTATGTTTTTTTGGTGCAATTGGTTTGGTTATGTAACATTATTGAACTATGTTAAATTTGCTTTTCCTTTAATTAATCTAGGTGAACTAATTAAGCAAAAAAGCAAACAATGTATACAGTTAATTTTAACCCAAAGCAAAAAAAAATTGATTTATTTTTATGAAAACAAGAAAAACTAAAATGCACCTAAATTCAGTATGAAAATGCAATCCTAATCCTATGATGAATTCTCTTTTTATTTTATTTTTAGAAATGCAAGAAAAAAAATGAAAATTTCTAAATTAAAAAAGCTAAAACTTATGTTTTGAAAGAGATGAATGATTGATTTTTAGAAATTAAATTACATATAAATTCCATTTTATTAATGTAACTAGATTTCATAAAATAATTAATGAACCCAAGAAAACTCAAGGGTCCCACCAGGCATGCCAAAATGTTTCTATCTATTTTTCGCTTTTTCCTAAGTGTGAAAAGTAGAAACTAGTTATGAAGGGTGTGGAAGAATACCTATCAAAGTGTGCATATTGGATCTAAGTGATTTTGGAGATATCCTTTTTAGCTTGGTAGGATGACCTAAAAATAATAAAACACTAAAATAAACTTATTTGTTGGACAAGTAGATGGGTGGATTGCCTAGCATGAGATAGATCCTAGAAGTGAAAGCTTTCTAGGAGGCTATGAATCCACCTTATTAAAACACTTAAGTTGGTGAACGAAAATGGAAATATTTTAATAAAATGATAGAAAAATAAAGCTAAGAATAGAAATAAATATATCAAATTAATTAATAAAACTAAATTCTTTGCTTAGATGGCTAAAATAAAGGAACTAGTTTAAATAGTGCTAATGCTGAAAATTGGCTAAAACAAAGTTGTGGTTTTTGGTTTGGATTGATTAGATAAAACTACAAATAATGATTTTTTTGGGTTTGGTAAATGGTTGGAATGGTGAAGATAAATATTTTAAAGAAAACGAGAGGGATAAATGGTGAAAAGGAGGGCCAAGAAGGCAAAGGGGAAACTAGTCACAATGAGGCCAAGAAGGCAAAGGGCTAAAGGGTCAAAATGAGGCCAAGAAGGCAAAGGGGTAAAGGGTGATAAAGATGGAAAATGGATATGTATAAGAGAGTAAAATTACAAGAGGGTGATTAAGGAAGCAAGTGAAATAAGAGGGCCAAAGGGAAAGGAATGAAGACATTAACATAACTAAACAAAAAGATTACCTCAATAATTAAGGATGTTTATTGATGAAGATTGGCTTGTTGATAGTTGATGAATATTTGAAGAAATTTTGGTAGAGTTTTGTTACTTGAGCTCCTTATCTTAAATATTATGACCTCCTTGATTATACCTCCAAACCTTCAACACAAATGTTAATAACAAAATACTAACTTCCAACTTAACCTTGGGTGAAGGAGATGGGGGGTATTTATAGCATTTTTGTGAAGAATCATGGCAAATGAGAGAATAGTGGAAGCATGGAACCATTTTACATGTGGTGCATGATTTATTCAAGGTGATGTGGGTGAGGATTCCCATGTGGGTTTGAAAGTCTCTCATTTGGGTTGGTGAGCCTCCATTTGGGTTAAAAAGTCCAAAAATGAGTGCCCTTTGTCTTTGAGGAGGTATGTATCTCATTTTAAGGTTCACTTTCATGTGTGAAGGAAAAATATATGTTTAATGATGGCCTCCTTAAGGAAAATTCACCATATTTCAATGGGGGGGCTTGTGATGCTTAAATGAGGTCATTAAGAAATTTGAGAAAGGGTCCCAAGTGCGGTATGATGTCCCACATCAATCCATGTCACTTGCCATGTCACTTATCATGTCACTTTTCCATGTCACTTTCCATGTCACTCACCATATCATTTTACATGTCACATGCCATGTCATCATGAATAGTGATAGTGGGTCCCACAGTGAATAGTACTTTTGAATAGTGCTTTCAAGTAATTATTTTAAATAATATTCTATGACAATAAAAATAGTGATTTGTTTAGGTTAAGAGGGATTTGTTAAGGGTTAAAAAAGTTTATGGGTTCTTTAGGGGGTCTCAAGGTATTTAGTCATCGAAAACTACAAATGTGTTATTTTTTATTGTCTACATATACTTATCCAAATATTTCTACCTTTTTATTTTTAACCATGCATGTATATCATATAATGTTATACAAAAAACATACATCACACACACACACACACACACACACACACACACACACACACACACACACACACACACACACACACACACACACACACACACACACACACATTGACAATTTCACTTTGATATTTTCATTAATCTCATGAGTTATACTTGCATTTGGATGTGTATACAAGTATATATTTGCTTTCTAGCACATGTATTTAGCTTTTGTTTTATATGCTATAGGAAATATGTAATGTTTATTTTTTTATAGTATTTTGTGATACACATGCATGGTTAAAAATAAAAAGGAAATTTTTTTGGGATCACCTAATGCTATAAGAAAAACCATACACCACATATTTCCTATAGAATATACAAAAAAATCTAAATAAATGTGCTAGATAGGAAATATATACATGCATCCAAATCCAAATCCAAGAATAACTCATGAGATTATTGAAATTATAAATACACACACACACACATATCATGTGTTTTATATAATACAAATCATAAAATATAATATCTACATCTCTACGGCTATGTTCCATCATGTATATCTTATGGCCTAGCCATGTTACCATAGACACCTTTGACTGGCCCCTATGAATAGTAAACTATAAAGAGGTAGTTTGGGATCTCAATCCAACAACTTGTCCCTATAGATTGGCCATTTGGGCTTGTACCTATCATAGATGGATGGTAGTTTCTATGTGCAAAACTCTCTCTTATATTAGGGCCTGTTAGGCATGTGCCTCTCTGGCTCCAACCCTTATTGGTGGTTGTTACTCATCACTTCATACTTGTAGCTATCTCAAAGTTTCTCCCACTAGTATAAACTAGCCCACTTGGGTTGGGGTAGATATAACCTAAAGGTCATCTAGTGTCGTAGGTTGTATGGTGCTAGCACCCCATCCAAAATGTCATGGTGTGTAACCATAACTAGGACTCCCCATCTGAGCTACTTTATCATAAGATCTACAAAACAAAAACTAGATAGACATCAAATCGTGTGTGTGTGTGTGTGTGTGTGTGTGTGTGTGTGTGTGTGTGTGTGTGTGTGTGTGTGTGTGTGTGTGTGTCTATATATATCAAATCATCTATCTATCATAATCAAAATGTATCTAGTCTTCTATATTAAAAACATAAACCAAATTTAAAAGCATTTCTAACCAGTATTGGTGTCATTGATCATGGTCTCCCTATCTGCTCACCCACCAATCACCTCCTCCATCAACTACCTCTACAATAATGCAAATCTATGAGTTACCATCATAGTCCTCTCTTAATTGGTCTCTTTATAGACTAATTATGCCTTAGAACTACTATTGGATCCCCTTATGCAATAGTTAGCACCTGTGTTCCTCATGTTAATAGTGTCTTTATCTCTGATGAGTTCATGATGGTTGTTGTTACCTTTTTATGGTGCATTCTATGCTCTTACATCTACATCCATAACATTTCCTCCTCTAGATCTATTGCTTCTTACTATAATTCTAACCCACCCATGGTCTATCACATCAAATCCTAATCACTAGTATCTCCATAGGTATGCCTCTACTTCCTCTCCCTGTCAGCTCTCTAGTATGTCATGCCTAATAAGAATGTACTACTAAAGGAGATGTCATATAGGGAAGTCCTAACCACCCAAGTGTGAGAGACATTAGATGAGGCTCCACCCATGAAGTATAGTAGATCTTGATCCATACACGTGTCAGCCATGTATCAATGGTAGACCAACTAGGCCATATGGAAGTTATTTGAGTGTAGGACTACCACATTATCTACCCTAATGTGATAGTCTATTAATTTGTAACATGGGGTATGTTTTTCACTACATGGTCCTTCCTCCATCACATGACTTGAGGAAACCTATCATCAATCACATGTCGTAACCCAACTGAAAAATTCATAGGAAACCTCTCATATATCCACGTGCTAAGAAAAATCACTAGTCCCATCATCTTCTACCCTTTGGAAAGCATCCCATACATATCATGCATGAGATGAACCCAGATGATAGAACCAAAATAATAGAGCTCTCCCTAATCTAATATAGATTGGCATAAGGCTATCGCATACAATGGTACCTTTTTGTCTAACTTGTGACATAGTACTCATGCGATCACAATTCCTATCACTACCTTTCAAATGTCTAGAATGACCACTAGATATATATCAAACAAGCTCACACACAATATGGGATAGATCTTATCTAAGCCTTTAGCCCACTAAGTTAAGGTTATCTCTCATCTTTTGAATCTAGTGTATCAGTGATCATCGATGTCCCAACTATCATAAGTCCAAGAAATGTATGGACATCCTCTAAATTAATCACCACATAAATGATGTCCCCTCCACCTCCCATTAAAAAGTATTGGTAAACTATTCACATGCTCTTAAGAACATGACAATAGATCAACACTTTGAGGGATCTATCTCATATTCATAATGCCATCAAAGTCCAAAGTGACCAGTCGATCCCTATCCACATTAGCTAATTGATTCAATAAATATAGTAGCCAAAATACATCCACCAAGTGCCAAAATAACTGGCATCTCTATAAAATATAAAATAGCAGAGGATGTATTAGATATCAATGTTATAATAATTAAAATGCGTTATAAAACATTTAAAAATTAACTTCATCAGCTTGTTTGATTTAATTTATTATGTTTTATTGTTTTACACCATCAACCCATTCAATACTAAATCAGTCGTATTATAGTCCTATTATACTACATCATCCCTCTAGTGCATAGTTATCCCTTTTCTTTTGAACTATATCATCTTATTTAATTATAAATTGGCTATTTCCCAACTTTAGCATATTAAATCAACCCTCTAGTACACAGTCAAGCCCCTTTAAAAAATTGAATCAGAAACATATTACCAATTACATCAACTAAAGATTATTATGTCAGCCATCTTCCCATTTCAAACTACATCAACTTGTTACTATGCAGTTGACCACCTTAAACTATACTGTGTTAGCCCACTACTACACATTCAGCCCCCTTATGTCCTTCTCATCTTACAAACTAAGTCAACAAGGTTAACTCTATTCTTTATTTATGATAACTCTTTGACCAATTACCATAAATACCTTAGGCATTTATTGGTCTGATCTTTTCCTACCCAGTACCCTATTCTACACCTAGTGTCCCTAAAAATTTCATAGGGTTAGTTTTGGTGTCTAAATTTTGTCTACCAATCAATTTTATATATTTAGCTCAATTTAAAATAAAATTACTCAAAAAAATTAAAATTCATGTTTTCTTACCTATGTTTCACTATCTGCAGTCGCTATGCATCCTTCTCATCGTAGTTGTTGTCTCCTCACCATGTTCACTCTCTAGCCTCAAAATGGGCCTCTTAGAGCACTATTTTCTCAAAATAATAAAAATAACAAATGAATTATTTTTCACACTATTTATATTTACTATTAAGAATTATTTATTTGTCAAATATTTACAACCAAATTCCATTTTTTGACCATATATTTGTTTCTACTTGATTTTTTAAACTAAAAGATGTTCTAAAATCATGACATCATAGAGAATATTTTCATATATTACATGTAGATTTTGTAAAAAATTCAATTTTTTGCTCTTTTTCATTAATTTCAAGGTTAACCTAATGTTCCCTACATTGGACACCTTCACATTTATTTTATTTAATTTATTATCTATAACACTAAGGTAAGTAAGGGTATGTGTTTTTAAATTTTATCCATTCATTTATCTTATTTACTTCTTACTATTATTTATTTAGTTTCAGCATTGTGTGTTTTTATATTATTTTCTCAAAACACCATTCCATATTGCACCTAAGTGACACGTGATGAGCTTCAAGTGGGGTATATGTATACAAATAATATTTTCAACCTTTATAAATGACTTATGCTTTTCCTTTTACAAGAACCTATCGAGTCTCAATCTCTTTGAGTGCACACCTTAAAGGGTACACTAGGAAAGGGGTGGGCAGACCATTGGTGCTTTTCAGGATTGTTTCCCCCTATACTTCCACTTGCTATCAATCCAACCTTATCCTATAAACTTCCCTAATATTTGCCTCCTCTCTTACACACTCTTTGAAACAATTCACCAACTCTCTTAGCACCTTCCTTAGACTAAAACCCTTTTTGACAATTTATAGTACACTGTCAAACTAGGCCAACCTTGTTTTTAGACTAATGGGTTGTGGCTTTTGAACTTAATTGAAATTAGTCACACCATCAGCCACAACATTTTTGTTTTTGGTGAAGAATTTAGGTTTGTCTATTCGGTTTGAGGAATTATTATCATGTTCTTAGTTATTAAATTTTATTTGATTTGAACTCTCTTTTTGATTTAGTCAAAACATGTTGGAAAATGAAGTTGCAAGTGATGTTTCAACTCTAAGTTAAGATTTTTTGTGAAAATAGTGTTGACACTTGGATTTATACCCTTGAAGAGATGCTCAATTCTCCTCATCCAAGCAAAAAAATGGAATCATCTCTCTTGCTTTGGGTGACAATTCTATTGAGATGAATCTCTAGATTAGGGGCTAGCTCCCCTTGATGCACCTTTGAAGCTCTCTTCCTACTATTAACAACTCATGCGAATGAATAGGGTTAAAATAACTAGAATTTAAACCTATTCTATTGGGGTGATGCACCGAATATTTTCTCTACTCATACCTTGAACATACACTTAAAACAAAGATAAGTTACAAATACATTTTCAATGTTGACTCTCACATCAATGTTTCAACATGGGGTCTAGGAGATGGAATAGATTTAGAAAGCATTAATATATAGGAATTATAAGACACTCTATCAAATTAGATGTTCACTATATCTTTAATCTCTTTAGATACTTCTTGTTGACCTACAAGAAGGAAATCACAATACACTAGGTATTAATGGAATTAACATATGAAGGCAAATGGAGATTACACTTGCACAGACTAAAACCAAGCATGCACACTTAATGCACTCTTTAAATATGTTAAAATACTTGTATTTATTGATTTGAGTTAAAACTTTGGCAAGGTTTCACCATACTAGGCAGAGAGATTCCTCAAATGAGCCAAGAGAATACATATATATAGCCTTGAGAGAGAGATCGAGCCAAGGGAATTCAAGGGTCATTTAGACATCTATCACCCTAAGAAAATAAATAGTTACCTTGAATTTTTTAAGAAACTCCCTTTATAGTTACACCAACAAGATCAAGATACTTCAAACTATGTTTTTCCATAAATGGGTCTATTGGTTGGAAATTTATTTGGATGCTAGTTGTTCCTTATTAGCTTGTTGAACTATGAAATGATATAATAACTCACTACATCAACCTAAATATTTCTATTTTATTATGCACATATGTTTAGGATCTCACCATTAGTCACCTTTATCTTTGCCTTTTGATTCCAATCAAGTCTTTTTTTTAAACTTCAACAACTATTTTCTACAGTTTAAGATTGATATTTTTTGGGCTGTCACTCCTTCGTTTGAATCCCAATGGCTAATTTTCATAGTTTGAACTTGACATTTTGTGGTCCATCACTCCTTGAGTATTTCTTCATACTTCTTATTCTCATCACTTGTCTTCAAACTTTTTATTTTCAACATTCTTTTTGGATAATTTATCCAAATTAATTCTTTGGGCTCTTCTTCCTTTCCTCTTAGCTTTTCCTCAGACAAAAAGTTTGAAGGAATTATTTATTTTGGACTTGAGATTTTTACTTTATGCATTTATTCCTTTAGCTTTGTAAAAATGCCCTTTAGATTTTTGGAAAGAATCGTTCAGATTTTTCAATGGTCCACCTCTTCCCTGAAACAATCCTGCAGACTTTATGCATATGCCTCTTTTGAAAGGAATATACCTTTTAGAAGAAATGTAAATGACCCCTTCAAATTGAAAATAGCCTTCAAAAAAATTCAAGGGTCCTTCAAAAAAATTGTCACCTACCCTTCAGAAAAGATGAAGTGCCTTTCAAAATTTTGGAATGGTCCACTTCTCCCTTGACTTCAATTCCTTCGAGTTTTTTTTGTAAGGGACAATTTTTGTAGACTTTTTGCAAAGTGCCCTTCACAAAAATGAAAATGTCTTTCAGCTTGTTGAAAAACATCACTTCAGACTTTATAAAATGCCCTTCAAAATAATTTAAGTGTCCACTTTTGGCTTGAAAGAGTCTTTTAGGAAAGTTGCAAATGATCCTTCAAAAAATTAAAATGGACCTTTGAAGAAAGCAAGTGACCCTTGAGAAAAATGAAATGGACTTTTCTTGACAAGAGATACCCTTTGAAAAAATGAAACATACCCTTCAATATTTTTGAAAAGGTCCTTTTCGACTTGAAAGAGTCCTTTGAAAAATTTATTTTAGACAAAAAGTCTGACAGAATTTGGTAAAGGCTTTAGACAAAAAACCTAAAAGAATGAACACTTAGCAAAAGACCATAACAAACCCTCTGAAAGAATTCATTATAAAGGACTTACCCAAGATACTAAAGAAAAAATCTTTCAAAATGAAACCACTTTGGTTTTTTACATGTATAAGACTTTAGTTTTATATAAGAACACTTCTTTTAAATATTAGACTTGACGAAATATATAGATAGGTGACTGAATGGATAGGGGTGCCCAATTTTGGCCTGAAAGGCCAAAATTTGGTCAACAAATAGCAATGATTCCTTTTTAGGAAAATACCATGGAAAATTGCTTACCAATAACTATCATCTTTTTAATAAAGAGTTAAAGGTTTCACCGTTACATTTTTTGGTGTTATATAGATCAATAATGGTCAATTCATTTTCAACATTATATGAGAAAATATGAACAAAAGTTTTAGATAGGCCTTCAAAGGTGGAGATTAATCCTTTAGTTAAATATTGTCACTCAATATTGCACACTTGGATAAGTAGTTTAGATCTTCTCCAAATTGAGTAAAACATTGAATTACCTATAGGCTTGTGGGTTGTCTACAACAAAGGTAAACCTCTAGGTTTAATGGCTATCTCCCTAGATTAGTTTTTTATAACTTATCACCTATACTACTTACTTGCTTAGATGAAAAGAGATAGAAAGAAACATGAAAATGACTTATTCTATAGGGTGATACACCAAATTGATCTCCACTAGAATACCATGACCTACACTATGAAATATTACTCATAAGATTGGGTTTAACATCCTAGATTACTCTAACATAAGTATTTCAAACATAAAGGTGATATGTACTATACTTCTCAAGATGAATGGATAAAAGGTTTTATTATAGACACTAACATTATTCCTTACACTTAGAGATAGACAAGGACATTAACTACACTTCATGTGAATTAGTATAGAGTGAATTACTTAAACACAACATGATAGAGTAAGGTGAATATAAGGATAGGTGATTATCATTTATCATTTAGCTTTACACTACTCCAAACACTTATACAAGGAATTGTAGAATCAAAACTAGCTTCAAATATTTATTCAAAGAAAAACATTCATATTCAAACTAGTAGGGCTTCACCATACTAGACATGGATTAGATACAAATTCCAAAATGGCTTTCATATAAAGAGCATAGGAGAGGAGACAGAAGAAGTGAAGTTCAAGAGTCACAAGACCAAGTGTCAAAATCTGAAAAATAGTTATGACATGAGAAAAGTAGTTAGAAAATAGGCTATGAATCTCTTCTTAAACAAGTGTCCACTTGAAGTTCATCATTCTCCCTCAAGTTGGTCTAGAGATTTCAATTAGCCTTCTTGAAACTATCTTGTTTGGTGATAAGTTCACTTGATTGTCTTGAACTACCTTAGGATTATTTGACACATATGTACTATCTTGACAAGATGGAATCCTAATTGTGATAGTCATCATATACTCCTTAATTGATGAACTCCTCATGGACATTTATTATTCACTATTTGCAGCCACTCATTAGCCCTCTAGGCTTCAATATTCACACTTGTCACCAAGATGAATTACAATTTATCATGAAGATTAATTTAAGAGGTATTGGTCAACTCAATCATATAATTTTTATTTTCTAGTCTATCAAATATACCTCAAGATACTTAGTGTCACATTTCTCACTTTCTAGTTTAGACAATCATGTTCCTTCTCATTGTTTGTCCAAGACTGCCTACAATGAAAAATGTAACAGAGGTGCTTTCATGTATCACTATGATGATAATTGAGTATTATGAGTTGTAATAAGTCTCTAAATACCTTATATAATGATTTACATCTATCCATTTCTTTATATACCTATATAAAACTTTAAATCCTATAAAATAGAATGAATTAGGCTTGTCCATACAATTGATTATAAGAGGTACAATCATTAAGAGGGGGGTGAATCAACGAGCCCAAATATTTCAACTTTAGTTACAATCCTTCTAAACTCTTAATTAGTCAATACATACAATCATGAGGCATACATATCATTAATAGCAATGAATAAGAAAGATAATGTAAGATCAAGCACATAACACATGGCATACATGGGAAACCCTCTTAGAGAATAAACCCCACCAGAACCTACAATTAGACTACTATCTTATAATAACAAGATCTAATTTAGACCATCTAAAAATGATCAAGGAACTACAATTTCTTATTTTAGTGAGACTGTAATCCCATAAGGAGCTACTGAACTTGTTTAGCTAAGATGCAATAACAAATAGAAATTTTAGTAAGTTTCACTTTGCAAAGAAGCTAAAACCACCTTATATGTTGAGCTACCAAACAACACCTATGAAAAAATCCACCTTTACATTGATGTCTTCAACACCTGATGATGGAACTCTAAGCATCACACTTCATATTCATAGTAACTAATATATCACCACATTAACAACATGACTAAATGGTCATACACACTATCCACACTTTGATCTACCTCTTATATCAACCACCAAGCTCACATAGTCTTCACCTTGTCTTCACTCACATTCAAAAAACAAGAACACTATTATGCTAATAGAATTATGACCAATAGGTCATACAAACAATCCTCAAACTAATCTACTTATCAACTCATGCAAAAGGCAATATACTACTCCTTCATTCCCCAATTCACACACACAAGCCTCTCTAAACATCTCTCAAGACTCTCTCAAAAATTATCTTAAATAGCCTCTTGAGAAACTTGCTCATTCTGCATCCTCTAGGCTCATAAGGTTCAAATACCTATATGTCTTCCTATACTAACTTAATAAAAAAAGAGTGTTTAATCCTCTTCACTTTATTTTGGTCCTTACTAACCTATACCTTCTCTTTTAAATGTTCTTACCTTCACTTGGCTCCACATTCGCACTCTCTCATTAGAGTCTTACAAGTCTAGAAACCAACACATTTGGTTTCACTATTTATAGAGCAATCACGATCAGCACCATCTTGGTCAACCATTAGGCATGCATTAACCATTAAGGTATATATCTCATTGATAAATAGCTCAATAAAATATTCATAGGTTTGCCATTACATTTATGGGTCACCCTTAAGCATCTACACCTTTTAATAAGGCCTTTATAGCTCTTATAGGTCTCATGGAGACCTATTCACCCATTTAGAATTTAATAAATTAAAAAAAAAGAAAACATAACCACTTTTAAATATATGGTACAATAATTATGTCCCCTTTGACATCCTTAAATGATCACAATCATCTTTTCTCACATCTGTGTTTGCTCAAACAACTCAAACACTTACCTAGTACATAGGAATATTATGAACAAACACACAGTCAACTTCTTAACCTTGGTTGATACAAAATATCATTTGTTAAAACCTCTAAATAGCATATAGAGCATCCTTATGGAGTATACAACACTCTCCAATAACTGATTCATCAAGAGATATTAAAATCGCATCAACATAAGCTCAATCATCCTTCTTGGATCACTTGCAGAACAAGCATGAACACAGTCAAATTTTAGGCTCAATATATTTGACTGTACTCACTTTCAAATCTTCAAATTAGGTTCATTAGATGAACCATGAAGTCCTCTTCATATTCGCATTTTACATCACTAGTAAATTCAACTTATATAGAAATATATGGACAAAATACAGAGATCTAGTTTTTCCCTATGTTAAATTTAAATATTTAAATGACAACGATCATAGTTAAACCTTGGATAATTTGCAATCATCTTATGTCCTCATTGCTAAGATCAAATACACAGAATTGATCTTTTTCAATTTTTTTACATAGGTGCCAATGCTCAAACATTAAACCTCTATCATTTTGACCTCATCTCATGCAATCTTGAAATGTTGACTCCATATGCTCTGTCAATATGTGTGGATCAACTAGGTCTTTAACTATCAATGCTCATCATTCGATCAATTTGTAAAAACACCCACTCGTCATTAGATATTTATGCTATAACTTTGCTCAATATTTAAACATCATGTACCTATCCTGATCTCATTACTTCCTAATTTCTTGGAGCAACACACACCATCGATCTTTCTCAAACTTTAACTTATGCATAAATGACTAAGTATGGGGACCCTTTCAATATCCCTGAGTAGCCATTTTTTAACCTTAATAACTTCTTATCCACTTTGATGCATGATCTCAAATTTAGACCAAATAATCTCCTAACATTGGGTAATTTAACCATGTAATGTAACACACTACTCTTGAATCCTTCCTATGTGCAAGATATTTCACCATTAAAATACCTTCTCAAAATCTTTTGTCACAGAGCCAACTATGTCAAAAACCTGCTTAGGAGGCCAAATTTGAACAAGCATATCTTTTGATGCACTTCATCACATGATCTAAATTTTATCACAAATAAATTAGGATCAAAACTAAACAAACCCATATGATCACCTTCTCCTAAAATGTCCACATGTGTGAGATATTCCATCATCAAACTATTTACTTGGATCTTTTTGGCTATATACAAATTTGGCTAAGTATGGGAAAACAATGAATTCTGACTAAAAATCTAACTTTGCACCCTCATATCTTTAACCATGCTTTGATGTAGTCTTGAGATTTGGAACATAATAACTAGGGACTAACATGATCACAACCATATGACCAACTCCCCTTGACTCATTCCCACATGGTAATGGTGACATCACCAAATATCTTACTCATGTTTTCTACCACTGGACCCAAAGTGTCTACATGAAAACATGATCAACTAGATGAAATCCACTCATACACACAATAAATAAAAGCATAGAAAACCTCTTATATAACCCCTTTCACATTCTTAATACTCCATACTCATCCCTAAACATCTATATCCATGTCAACACTAAATATCTACCAAGCCTCCTATTGACCATTTTTTGCCCAATAGGCCAAAAATTGGTCCCCTTCTTCTCCTACTATTCTAGGACAATTCATTTTTTGATTTTACACAAGTCCAAGAATTTCTACGGACTCTGTAGGTGAAATTTCTATAGACTCTGCAGATCTATTTCTATGGACTCTGTAGGTCTATTTCTACAGACTCTGCAGGTGAAATTTCTATGAACTCTATAGGTCTATTTCTACGGACTCTATAGGTGAATATTTTTCTACAGACTTTGCAGGTTAGTCTTTTGGCGCATGAAGAATCAATTTAGAAAGTGTTGGGTTTTACAAGGCTTCTTCAGGCTCTTATTTGAAGAAATTCACAAGGAAGGTTGGCATCTTTGAACAATTGAACCATTGAACCAGTTCAATGCCTTGGTTCAACCGGTAGGTTCATTACTCAAGTTCAATGCCTTGGTTCATCACTTGGTTCAACCATTGGTTCAACGTTTAAGTTAATCAGCAAAGTTTAATGACACAGTTCAGTGGCTTCAGGTTCAACACCTTGGTTCAATTAGATGGTGTAATCACTCAGTTCATCAAATTGGTTCAATGGTTGGTTCAAGTGAATGGTTCAAAGGCTTGGTTCAATAAGGAATGGCATGAAACATTGAACCATTGAACCATTTTTGGTTCAATCGGTCAATTCAACGGCTTGGTTCAAGGGAGCATCCTAAAGCCAAAAGGGTAAGTGCCCTTATAGAGGGTAGTTCTAAGCTCAAAAATCCCTTATGAAGGGTAGGGAGAAATATGAATGCAACATAAAGATTTCAAAATGCACAAAAGACCTAAGGCTTTGAATTCTTTTAGACTTTTTGTTCAAAGGAATTCCTTTGGACAAAAAGTTTGAAGAAATTTAGAAAAGGGCCATGACACAAAACTTGAGAAAATACTCTGAAGGAAAGAAAGCGAGTGTGAGATCATTCTTGTAGACATTTTGTCTAAGGGAAAAGAAGCCAAAGAACTCGAAGACAAAAGGACAAAAGATTGAGACAATTCTCACAAAATTTTTGTCTGTGGGAAAATTGTCTAGCGAGAAAAACCCCACAAAAAAAGACCCGATGGAATTTGCCAAGGATGGTGACGTCCTAAAAGCCATAAATTTTAAGGAGATGGATTAGCCATTAGGTATTCAATTTCAAGGTGACAGATACGTGAATGTCAATTTTAAGACAGTGAAATAGCTATTTGCTTTTGAATTGCCTAAGTGCCAACCATGAAAAGAGCCCAAGGAACATAGTGACCTGCCAAAAGATCACCCCCGAGGGCTAAAAGAGCAGAAGGATACAAAACTAGGATGAGACAAGGTGTATAAAGAGATAAAGCATCCAAGTGGTGAGAGGAAATGTCAACTTAGGGATTTATTCTTGTAGTTGGAACAACGCTTACCAGATGGACAACCAAATGGTGCAAACAGTAAGTGGCACAACTTGTTTTCCTCTAATCTACATTTATAAGTAGACAAGCTATGCAAATGCCTTAAAGAGAGTAGTCTATTGGGATGCCAAAGTCAAATCAGGAACTGACAATCAAATGGCTCCCTCTTCCCAAGGCTCAAAGTGCACATGGGCCAGCCTGCAAAAGAGCACCAAAATCTTTCCCAAGAAAAGCCAAGTTTTCTTCCTCTTTCTATATATTGTAAAAATTTCTCATTTAAAAAGGATCCACTCTCTTAGCCTTAAGGCAAAACTCTGCCCAAAAATCTCTCAGGCTTGTAAGGCAGAGCTCTACCAATTTTTACCTTGAATTAGGACTTAGCATTTTTACCTCTATCTGGACTTGCACTTGAAAGTATATGTTTGTTTTCTTCTTTTGTGTTAAGTCATTATCTTTCATGATTTTCACAAATTGATTATAGTATGTCCAGTGCATTATGAATTCTCCTTTCTACAGGTCTGCCAGAAGTGTCTACAGGGGAGTGTAGGTGCCTATGAATAGGCTATCATAAGTGTGTCTGAGGATGCTTCTGGTAGTTTCTTCCTCCCTGTATTTCCATAGACCCCTAGCTAACTATTGCAGAAGAGCTTCCCACTTCAGATGAAGTGTATGGGTACTTATTTTTGGTGAAAAGTGTATATTTGGGCTGGGTGGGTCAACTTTTCTAGTGTATCACATTTTCATTTTTAGGCTTAGGTTCTATTTTCAGCATCTCTCTCCCTTTTCATCACCCCCTTTTTTCATTTTATTTGTTAGCAGTAGGAGAAACCAGGGCCTAAAAATAACATCAAAGGGAGCTAGCCCTTATCTAGAGACTCTCCCCTCTAGCTTCACCAGTCCCACAGGTGAGAGGGGAGTTTCCATTATTATGTGTGGAAGGGCAAGAGATAGGTGTCCTACCCCCAGGTGTAATCCACTACGTCAATAGTTTTTGGCATGCCTGGTGGGACCAACTAGGACAAGTTTTGTCTAAAGAGTTGAAGAATTTTTGGTGTGTTCTTCAACTAACTAGCCTTTAGAGGCTTTTGCATCAACACCAATGGAAACTCTGAGTTAAATCAATTGGTTAAGCAATTCTAGTACCGTACCATCAAGAAACAATATTCTGGTATGTATAATCCCATCATTCAAAGCCATGGACCCTATTTTCCTTGGCCAGCATGGCTATGATCATCACCAGCCTTATGTTAATCCTTATCAGGTCCAATATGACCGGTCCTAGCCCTATCATGAGCTATATCAGCCTTATGCTCAGTCTTCTCATTGCATCACTTCTCCCACTCAACCCAGTCTCTTTACCAATCAACCCATCTCCACCTTCAAACGAGCACTATTGGGATATGAAAAGTATGTAATAGATCTTGACACCAGAAGGGGATGTGGCCAAGAAATCCCTAATCATGTCATCCATCAAGTGAGAAATGCACTATATCAGGTTAAGAATGAATGGGCTCCTATTGAAAGAGCCAATTGGCAAAGGATTACAAGTGAGATGCTGGATGTGAGTGGTATGTTTGTATCTTTGGAAGAGAAGCTAAGTATTTGTGAGAGGCAGCCTTACCAAGTCTATCAACCTACATACTCATTACCCCAAGTATCATATTATTCATACACAGCCCCTACTTATAAGCTAAGTCAAGCCTGTCAAAGTCCTTTCACCAATCATGTTGAGGAGAGTTTCAAAATAGTAAATCTTGTGTTTAAGGCTAATCTTGATAGATAGATCAAATTAGCAAATCTTCAAATGCAGTAGTCTATTTTTGTAGCAAGGGAAGTGGAATCTAAACCCTCATTAACCTCTCACATTATGGCCCCATTGCCCCAAAAGGAGATGCCCAGTCTGAATGTCTTGAGCTGGAATAAAGTGGTCAAGTCATGGAACAACAAGGAAGAGAAAGACATTGCTCAGGAGTGTGAGGTACAAAATGAGGTTAGTCCTCTTTGAGTCCCTCCCACCCTTCCTCAAGAAGCTTCTTGCATTTCATGGCAACCTTCATGCACTCCCCATCTCCATGATGATTCCCACAAGCTCCAAGAGGTACAAAATGAGGATAATCTGGCTAAGCAGAATTAGGAATTAAAGGCTAAGATGAGACTGCTTGGAGAAAAAGAGATGGATTTTTTAGACCTTGTAGGCGAGACTGCATCAAAATATTTTGACAAGCCTTATGTGCCCCCTCCTATTCTAGAGAAAACTCCCTCTTGTATGCCAAATCCTTTCTATCAGATGGCACTTGCTCATTCTGACTCATTTGAAGCCTTAATTGATCCTGCCTTTAATCATGTACACTTAGCTTTTCAACGTGCCTCTTTTTAGATAGCTCTTCTTATACATGAGTAGACCCTCCCAAATCTTCCCCAACCTCCTTAAATATTTCAACATGATCTCCAAATTCCAAGCTGAAAGAAGGAACATCATGAACTAGCTCAGAACCTTGAAGAGCATAAAGTTGTTGCATGTTCACAGGAGCAAAATTCTAGTCCCAAGGTCATGAGTTGGAAGCAAACAGTGGAATCTTGGGGTAGAAAGGAAGAGGAGGAGAAGGGTTTTGCTCTAACCCTTGAATAAGATGAGGTTACTCCTGCTCTTGATGATGATTGTTACCTCTAGGAAAGGCTTTTCTAGGAAGATATAGATAGGCAGATTATAGAGTTGGAGTCGAGAGCAAGTTTCCTCTGTGAATGTGTGATGCATGTTTCAAACCAAATAGCAGATTCCATGTCTGAACACACTCCATCCACACACCTCCAAGAAATTTATCAGGCCACGCTTGATATAGATGAAGTGCTGACCAAATGGAAAGAGGAGAATCATTTGATTCTAGCTCAAGGACTACCTCCTCTTCCACATGAGTTCATTTGTTAGCCTTCCATTTCCCTCGTTCTCAAGGAGGTGCCTATCTTGAAGGAAGCAAGTGAAGAGAATTATGCTTAATTTGTGACTAATTAAGGAGACTTCATGAGTGCAGATGAGGATGAAATCACCTTAGATGTCATGGAGGAGCATGGACAATCTCTTGTTCATGTTTTGAATTATTCATTTGAAGTCATTGGGGCAGGCTGCACTATTCTTCAAGGAGGCTATGAGGTGGATAAGAGTGGAGAAGGCAACATTGGGACTCAAATACATATGCAAAGGGGCTGCAGGATTTTAGATTTATCCTTTCAAGATCTTGGTGAATCTGAAGACACTTTCTTTGAGATCATCAAGGAGGATGGTCATGTCATGGAACCCGAGCATGAGGCAGAAGAGAACAAGCTAGTCAATGATGCATATCAAGGGGCTTATGGTGATGAGCCAACAATGATTGACTTCTTGATGAGATACACTAGCATGAAGAACCAATAGGAGGTAGGCTTCTAAGAAAAAATAGAGTACGTATATGTTGGAAGGATGTTTGAATCTAATCCACTCAGATACAAGACAATGTAGGTGGCAGGCAAGAGGAGTGGGTCACCAACTCTCCATTTTATTTAGCCACTTGTTTGGCACCATAATTTTCCTTACCAAAAAGGAGGCTTATGAATTTTTCCCTTTGATCCAGGAGGGAAGCAGATGTACCTGGTTAGTTGTATATAGTAGTTGTTTTCAATTTTTTTTCCTACTTTCCCTAAGTGCAGTTTGGACAAGTAGTGTTTTTAGTCTTGTGTGCATTTTCCCTTGTGTCTAGGGTAAAAAGCTTCATGTTTTATTCTTGGATCTTTAAGGGGCTATTGCTAACTTTGTTCAAGATGCATCTGACTCTGTGCCCAATGGACTACAAGGCAACTAGTTTCTAAGCATAACAGGCATGCTTCGCTTGGGAGTCACCAATTTGTTGACCATTTTTTGCCCAATAGGCCATAAATTGGTCCCCTTCTTCCCCTGCTATTCTAGGCCAATTCATTTTTTGATTTTACACAAGTCCAAGAATTTCTACGGACTCTACAGGTGAAATTTATATGGACTATGCAGGTCTATTTCTACAGACTCTATAGGTCTATTTCTATGGACTCTACAGGTCTATTTCTATGGACTCTATAGGTGAAGATTTTCTATGGACTTTGAAAGTTAGTCTTTTGGTGCATGAATAATTAGTTTAGAAAGTGTTGGGTTCTACAAGGCTTCCTCAGGCTCTTGTCTGAAGAAATTCACAATGAAGGTTGGCATCTTTGAACCATTGAAACATTGAACCAGTTCAATGCCTTGGTTCAAGGCCTTAGTTCAATCTGCAATTTCATCACTCAAGTTCAATGCCTTGGTTCAATCGGCCTTGGTTCATCACTTGGTTCAACCATTGGTTCAATGTTTAAGTTCATTAACAAAGTTTAATAGCGTGGTTCAGCAGCTTTTGGTTTAAGCGTCTTTAGGTTCAACACATTGGCTCAACACCTTATTTGAATCGAATGGTTCAATCACTCGATTCATCAAATTGGTTCAATAGTTGGTTCAAGTGAATGGTTCAAAGGCTTGGTTTAATAAGGAATGGCACGTATCATTGAACTATTGAACCGTTGAATTTTTGAACCATTTTTGGTTTAATTGGTTGATTCAATGGCTTAGTTCAAGGGAGCGTCCTAAAGCCAAAAGGGTAAGTGCCCTTACAAAGGGTAGTTTTGAGCTCAAAAAGCCCTTGTGGAGGGCAGGGAGCCTTATGAAGGCAGCTAAAAGATTTCAAAATGCACAAAAGACTTAAGGCTTTGAATTCTTTTAGACTTTTTGTCTAAAGGAATTCCTTCAGACAAAAAGTTTGAAGAAATTCAGAAAAGGGCCGCAACACAAAACCCAAGAAAATACTCCAAAGGAAAGGAAGCGAGTGTGAGATCATTCTTGAGGACATTTTGTCCATGGGAAAAGAAGCTAAAGAACCTGAAGACAAAAGGACAAAAGACTGAGACAATTCTTGTGGAATTTTTTGTCTATAGGAAAATTGTCTGCAAGAAAAACCCTGTAGAAAAAGACCTGATAGAATTTGCCAAGGACGGTGATGTCTTGGAAGCCATCAATTTTAAGGAGATGGAATATCTGTTGGGTATTCAATTTCAAGGTGACAATTGTGTGAATGTCAATTTTAAGATAGTGAAATAGCCATTTGCTTTTGAATTGCCTAAGTACAAACCATGAAAAGAGCCCAAGGAACGTAGTGACCCACCAAAAGATCACCCCCAAGGGCTGAAAGAGTAGAAGGAGACAAAAATAGGATGAGACAAGGTGCATAAAGAGATAAAGCATCCAAGTGGCGAGAGGAGATGTCAACTTAGGGATTTATTCTTGTAGTTAGAATAGTGCTTGCTAGATGGATAACCAAATGGTGCAAATAGTAAGTGGCACAGCTTGTTTTCCTCCAATCTGCATTTATAAGTAGACAAGATGCATAAATGCCTTAAAGGGAGTAGTCTTTTGGGATGCCAAAGTCAAAGTAGGAACCGACAATCAAACGGCTCCCTCTTCCCAAGGCTCAAAGCACACATGGGCTAGCTTGCAAAAGAGTTCCAAAATCTTTCTCAGGAAACGCCAAGTTCTCTTCCTCTTTCTATATATTATAAAAAATTCTCATTTAAAAAGGATCCACTCTCTTAGCCTTAAGGCAAAACTCTGCCCAAAAATCTCTCGAGCTTGTAAGGCAGAGCTCTACCAATTTTTACCTTAAATCAGGACTTAGCATTTTTACCTCTATATAGACTTGCACTTTAAAGTATATGTCTATTTTCTTCTTGTGTGTTAAGTCATTGTATTTCATGCTTTTCATAGATCGATTACATTATGTCTAGTGCATTGTGAAGTCTCCTTTTTACAGGTCTACTAAAAGTGTCTACAAGCGAGTGTAGGTGCCTATGAATAGGCTACCATAAGTGTGTCTGAGGATGCCTCTGGTAGTTTCTTCCTCCCTGTATTTCCACGGACCCCTAGCTAACTATTGCATAAGAGATTCCCACTTCAGATGAGGTGTATGGGCACTTCTTTTTGGTTAAAAGTGTATATCGGGCTGGGTGGGTCAACTTTTCTAGTGTATCACCTTTTCATTTTTAGGCTTGGGTTCTATTTTCAACATCTCTCTCTCCCTTTTCATCCCCCCTTTTTTTCATTTTATTTGTTAGCAGTAGGAGAAACTAGGGCCTAAAAGATACATCAGAGGGAGCTAGCCCTTATCTAGAGACTCTCCCCTCTAGCTTCGCCAGTCCCACAGGTGAGAGGGGAGTTTCCATTATTGTGTGTGGAAGGGCAGGAGCTAGGCATCCTGCCCCTAGGTGCAATCCACTGCATCAACACCTCCTTTCACCATACTAAGACAAGCATATTTCACACTTTTTCATTGTCACATAGACTATCAAGGCTCCACATCCACTCACCAGGACACCTCCATGACATCACCATGAAATCATTGATAATAGTCCAATATTGATGGTATGGAAAAATTGGATGGTGAGGATCCTAAGAGAGTGCCATAGAGTTCCAAAACACTTTCAAGTCTATTTTACTCCTAGATGCATATATTTTCATGTATTATCTATCAGTTTCAAGTAAGGGTTTTAGGAGGGTTTTAGGTCTCTTAGCTTATTAGTGATGATTCATAAAGTTTATATGTTTAAATCCTAAACAAATTATAAAAAATTTGATTTCATGACCCTCCTTAACTACCCCTAAGTACTTGAGGAACCATGCATACTATCCATAAAAATGTGAGCAAAATAAAATGGTCTCTTGAACTCTTACTTGCATTCTAGGTACCCATGAGAGAAGATTAGGCTAAAATAGCCAATAATGTATTTTCATCTTAAAAATGATGGTTCTAATTAACTCTCCACTCTCCCTTGAATTTTTTAAAATTACTTGGAATGATCTCATAATGTTATGAGTGAAGCTAGACACCATTAGGGTTTATGCCTAGTTCTAGGCCTAGTCTGCATATACTATTTATCTAAGCATGTGGTCACTTTTGAGAAATACTAATTAATATGGGTGATTCTATGATTTATCTTAAATCCAATTCATCTATAAACCTTACCATACATTTACCCAAGTCTCTCACATTCATCATCTTTTACCATCCACACATTAGGTCTATAAACTACAAAATTATAAAGTACCCCTTATCTAAGAAAAATTAGAGGATACTTCCCATATTCATTTGGATCAAATAGGACCATGATGATATTTTTTAGGTCATGAGGACCTTCTTTACCAATTTTCAAATCTTTTTCATACCTATATATCCTTCAAATGTCTCAAAATCTCAATACTAGTTTCCTAAAATATTGACTATGTGCAGGGTTTTTGGTTGAGCCTAAGAACTCTGAGTTATGAGTGTCTTTGTTCTAACTTGATTTTTAGAATCACTTAGAAGTGTTATGAAATAACTCTAAGGATGAAATATATATTATCATATTCAACCTATGTCTTTGTCTATCAACCAAACTTGCATTCTCCAATAGTATGAGATTGGTTTGCGTATGAGCTAAACTATAGATGTTCATTAAGTACATAAAGGGATATCTATAGGTATGTATTAGTGTCTGAGCAATATGTTTCCATCCCTTTGACTTTTATTGGGGTCATTAAGGTAACCTCATAACTTGAATGAACTAATTTATTCTTTGGAACCATGCATCATTCCTTACCATCAACATAATAGGTATTACCTACAAGTTGTAGGTCTATTAGGTCTCAATTACATTGTATTTCACTAAATATATTCAATAGAATCTTGGATAGTTTGAAATATCATTTACCATCACTCTCTCTTAACCAGACACCCTCTCTTGTGCTTAGATATGATCTCTAGGCCTAGGTTATTAGCATGAAATAACTAGACTTACACAGTCCTCATGGATCTTCACCAACATATGTTACATTATATGAGTGAAAACCTCATTTAGAGAAGTTAAGGAAAGTTTTCTCATTTAAAACTTTTCAATAGGATAACTATTAGTGTTGTTTGAAGTGATCTTATCAAACCTCTTATACCTTCCTACAATATTCAATCCTTACTAAAAAATCATTCTCACTACACTTCAAGCCTCATAGTCTTCTTAAGGCATACCATCAGGCCTATGCACATTGACTACTTACACATAGAAAAATGTAGGTCTTTATTAGCTTTGACTGTGGTAAACAATCTCATAATATTGAGTGTTTAGATTTATTATTTGAGTTTATAAGATATGGCATGAGTATTAAAGGTAATGAAAACCTATTATATAGCTTCAAAATCCATACAAATTGGTTTTCTCACAAATTAGTGACCCTTGTAACTCCTGAGACACACATACTCAAGGTATACTTATACCTACACATGACAGTGAGAATATAGGTCTATGTGACCTCAAAATAGTTTCTTAAATGATTAATTGAGGTTTATAAAACACATTTTAGTGTGATTATTCATTTCAAGTAGCTCTTCGAACCTTCACTATAACCTTCACCTGTAACTTATCAAGGCAATGCTCTATAGATAATCATTGTGTTCACTCTTCTAGTTGAATAAGATGGTCCTACTAATCCTTTCACAACCACACATGCCAAAATAGGTTAGAAACAATATGAAAAGTATGAACATGCTCTATCAACCTAAATATACCAATTATTTTACACAAACTTATGTAAAAGATGAGAAAAATGGAGGTGTTAGGGTTGTGTAGGCATCTTGAAGGCACCAAAAATCTTAAAGATTGTTCATAGAGAAAATACCACCAAAATATAAACTATTTGCATTGAAATTAATACCATAAAGGATACTAACTCCCCCAAATGTATTTATTCTAACTCCTCTCCTCTTGTTTGTACTAATAGATAATTCTTTGACTTATTTGACCTACTCAAGAGAATGATGAGAGAGAGAGGTCAGGTTTTGGTAGTTTTAGACCTATAAAAGCCATTTAAAATTTTAATTTAATTATGGAGATATAAATATACTCTCTTTAATCTTTCCCACATGCCATCTAGGCCACTTAATCCATATAACTTGCTTAAAACTCCCCTTTTTTAGTGATCTTCTTGTTTGTATATTAAACCTAAAACATGTCAATTCCAAAACTATTCCTTGATAGTCTGTAACATGCCATACATTAATATAAGCCTTTACATTTTTATTTTTGTTAAATATACGTATAACTTCATTTAATGACCAAAAGATGGCATAAAATGACATTTAGAAAAGAAGGACAAATCTGACAGATTAAATAATACAATGGGACCTCATTAGTGACCATGATATTATTCTAGGACCATGGTGACCTATTGTTTGAAACCATATGTTTAAATTTATTTAGTCATCTTACAACATAAAGGACTTGTTTCCCCAAAAATGTATACTTAACTTCATAATATTCCAAACCTTAACTAAAGAATGAAATTGGTTATTCAACACCCTCATCATTCTTTTGCATAAGCATAGATGAGATAGTATTAAGGTTAGAAAATGAGTATAACATGAAATATTTAGCAAAATTAGGGCTTATAGAGTGGGATATTCTATAATTACTTTCTTAATGGCTTCAAAACTACTCTTACCCTCTCTAGTCCAAGTGACAACTTGATTCTTCTTGAGCATTGCTATGATAGGCTTCACCAAAGATGCAAAACTAGGTATGAATATCCTCACAAAGTTTATCTTACCTAAGAAACTTTGGAGTCATTTATTGTGTAGGGGAAATGATAGGCATATAATATCCTATATCCTTTTAGTGTCAATGGATAGCCCATCCTTGGAAATAATGTGTCCTAGAAGCTTACCTTCATGGATAGTAAAAATACACTTTTTTGGGTAAAGAGATAATTTATACTACCAAAAAAATTTGAACACTTGCCTTAAGTGTTTCATGTGCTCATTTTTATCCTTAGAGAACATAGTTATATCATCTAGATACACTAATAACATCTCATTGATTAGACCTTTGAAATCCATGTCCATTGCCCTTTGAAAGGTGGCACCAACATTTGACAAGCCAAAGGGAATCTTAATATAAGCAAATGTCCCCAATTTTGTATTAAATGGTGTATTGAACTAATAATCCTCATTCATTAAAATTTTATTATAACCAAAATATCCATCTATGAGTGATAAGTATGGGGAACCTGAAACAACTTTCAAAATCTGCTCCATAGGAGGTAAGGGGTAATGGTCTTCGAGTGACACCCTATTGAGATCTCTACAGTCCACAAAAAGCCTTATTTCCCCATTTTTCTTCCTAACATGCACAAGGTTAGCTACCCAATTTGAGTGTTTTATAGGAAATATTATCTTAGATTCAAGGAACTTGGTGGGTTCCATTCTCTTGAGATGTTTAAAATTGGGATTAATATGCCTTTATTTTTGCTTAAATGGTTTGATTCCAATTTCTAACTCAATGTTATGATGGGATAGACTAGTATCAAACCCTTTTATATATTTATATTACCAATCAAATATGTCATGGAGCTCTCTATACAAATCAATAAATGCTTATTTTTCTGATGTGGAACATACCTTGCCTAATTTGAGGAGTTTATTCTTGAAGATTAATACTCTTTCATAGTTCTCCTCCTTTGTAGACATGCTCACCTTCTCTTTGTTCCTTTCTTAATATTCATTAAAGTTATAAATGCTTTAGGTATTTTATTCATCCTTAGATGTACAATTTGATTCTCAAATTGATTATGGAGTCTTTTCTAATTTCATGAAGAGAACTTGGCTTCATTTTGTAGGAAATGTATAAAATGTTTGTCACTATCAAACACTTTCCAAGAGACCTTATTATTATGGATGTAAGATCTTAAAATGACCTTGATATGTGATTTTTTTCATTCATCCTTTATGGTATTAGGTGTATCAAATTATGCCCTTATAGCTTCTAACATATTAACATGCTTACTCTTCTCTCTTGGGACTGATTGTATGTTGAATACACTGAATTCTTCAGGTAAATCCCACACCCTATGATTATAAGATTTAAGAAAAGGAAAATTGGCATTAATCACATTCTTAATTTTATGAAAAATCATTTCACTATCTCCATATAATTTTAGACTCTTGATCCCTTCCCTCTTTGCCCATTGAAGACCATGAATCAAACCTTCATACTCACCCACATTTTAGGTACAACTAAAATGGAACCTATATAAAGAGTAATACTATTGTGTGGATGGATAAATAAACATAACACCAACTCCTACCCAAATATTTCTACTTGAACCATCAAATAACATCTTCCACATTCCATCACCCTCACTTTTTTCCTTGGTGAGTGAAGGTATTGGTATTTCTTCCTCATGTAGTCAATATACTCCCAAATCAATTTCCTCCATAAAATCATAAGGATATTTCTCATATGAGTTATCACCATACTCATATAGGAAAATATCAGAGATACCTTCAAATTTAGAGGATGATCCATCATCTATATCATGTTGTTCTTGATCACTGATGGTAAAATTCAGATTAGAAATTGCTTCCACATATGGATCAATATGAAACTTAGCCAATGGTTGTGTTCAAATAGTTACCTTTACTCCATAACTTGTTCTAAAGGCCAAAAATGACCAATAATTTGAGATATATCCTCATATATTGGTAGTGAAATCCTTTGATAAACAAATAGTAAAGTGAACATGTACATCAACCACCACTATATCTTGAAAGATTAGAAAACTTGGATAATCATGCAAGAAAACTCTCAAAATTTTGATGAGCCCTAATGACTTATCTGGTGTCCCATCAAGTTGAAACACTCCCTTGATATATGGCTCATATTTCAAGCCAAACTTATCTACCACAAGTTTGGGCATAATTGAAGTACTTGCCCCACTATCCATAATGCAATTATGAACAAGCTTGTCTTCTACAATGAGTGCAAGATAGAAAGGTGGGGGATTTTTAGATTTGGTGGAGGGTTAAATAATGTGGGTTAAATCATTTATGTCTACACCACCATGTATTTATGGTTAAGGATTGATGTGGATTTGGGACATGTGTTCTTGAAGTCGTTCCTTTTGACTAGGAATGTGGAGTACTTCCCAAAGAGATATATTAGTCTTAGCATTCTTCAAAGAATTAATGATGTTCAAAGAAGGAACATTTACATGATATTATATCCTTGAAGTCAAATAAATTCATTTATCTTGAGGCAATGGATTACTTTGAGTCACTCTTCCCACATTCTAATTTTGAATATGTGTAGTTGTAGAGGCTTCTACATTTGTATTTGTACTTTGTTATCTTGGAGGAGGATTATTTGAACTTGTATCAACATCTTGAACATTTACCAATGCTCTTATCTTTGACCTTGTGTTATCTACAACTGACGTAACCTTGGTTTAGGTAAAATGTATCTTCCACTTGAAATTTCTTGAAGCTCACTCCTTGTCTACCACACCCTTAATTAAATTTTGATTGCATGAAGTTCCCATCTTCTATTGTCAATTGAGGAGTAGGTCATCCTTGAGATACCAAGGCTTACCCTTCACCTTCATTGGAATTCATGTCTTTCCCTTCAGGCTTCAATTCATTTCTTTGAACCAATATTCTATGGATTAGAACCATAGCTCTTATGTTGGGAGTATAGGTTGGATTATAAGCATTAGGTGGCCTATTGAAGTTAGGTTATCCTTATCCCCTCCCTTAACCATATTTCTGAGGTGGGAATCTATTTTATTATGGAGGGTAGGAGTAGGTATTTTGATGAAATCCATATTATTGATTTAGTTTCTCAATATGAACTCATAAGACCTTACATATTATATCCAAATCAATGGCATCTTTTGATTTCTTTATGGTAACTTTAGACTTGTTGTTTGCACTTGGGATTGGATAAATATTTAGAGAAGTAATATACATGTTTGGAAGAATATGCATAGATATTTTTAGAGGGAGTTTACCAACTTGTATTAAACCATTCTCATCTCTAATGGATATGTCACAGTTGTCAATAAAAGTGTAACCACCTGTGGACTGAACATGATAGCTATATCAATCCTAATAGTACTTAGGTGTGTTGGGAAGACAAAACTCGCAAGGGTCTCATGGGGGTGGCATCATATGACATGTTCTTTGAAATATCCCATTGAATTAATGATTAGTTTCTTTAGGGCCTCTTTGAATAACATTGAGTTGATGAATGAGCGATGTATGATCACTTTTGTCTTCAAATCTTTGAGTTAACAAGTCTCCAAACTCATCCCAAGTACATCCTCCTGGAAATGTCCTATACCAATCAATGGATTTCCCCCTAAGAGACATGGAAATTATTCTAACTATAATCTTAACTTTAGTGACATTATGGAAATTTCAAAAGTTATAAATTTCCCTAATAAGCTCACTTAGGGTGAGGGGACCTTCTACATTGAAAGTGGGAACACTCTTGGTGGCATTTGGAGGGATATCATCATAGTCATTGAGATGTATAGGATTTTCAATATTTAAGGTTCAGAAAGCATGTTGTCTAACCATTTTTTCCTCAAATTCCTCTTTACTTTCTTTCTCTTCTTGACTTGAAAAGTCTTCTTGTTCTTCAAATGTCAAGATAGGCTGAGGGTGTTGAACTTCAAGAGGAAGTTCAAGTTGAGGGAGTGGATATATAAGATAGTTAGCTCTAATAATAACTAACACAATTAGTAAAATTAAGTATGAATGAAATGAATGATAAAAATTGGTCTATAATGAGATATTACCTTCAATGGATTTTCCAAATGTTGAGTAAAACACACATATATAATTATGATGTTGATAAGACCAACATTCACCTTGACAAGACGCACTTGAGATAATAGTCCTACCAATCTTGGTAGAATAATTATAACTCAATCTTGCACCCTTGGAGAAGTAGTCTAGATATTCTCTAAATTTATTGAAACATTATATCACCTCTAGGCCTGTGGGTTGCCTACAATACAAGTAAACCTCTAGGTTTAAGGGATATCTCCCTATATTAGTCTTTGATAACTTATCACCTATAATACTTACTTGATTAGATGAAAACAGATATAAATAAATATGAAAATGACTTATTATAGTAGGGTGTTACACCAAATGTATCTCCACTATACTACCATGACATGAAATATGAAAATTACTCACAAGACTGGCTTCAACATCCTATATTACTCTAACATAAGTATTTCAAACATGAAGGTGATATGTAGTGTACTTCTCAATGTGAATAGACAAAAGGCTTGATTATAGACACTAATAATATTATTTACACTTAGAGATAGAAAAGGACACTAACTACACTTCATGTAACTTTTTAGAGAGTGAATTACTTACACAACACATGAGAGAGTAAGATGAATAAAAGGATAGGTGATTATCACTTATCATTTAGCTTTGCACTACTCCACACACTTAGAAAAAGAATTATAGAATCAAAAATAGATTAAAATATTTATTCAAAGGTAAACATTATTATTCAAACCAACAAGGCTTTTCCATACCAAACATGGATTAGATACAAATGCCAAAATGTCTTGCATATATAGAGCATAGGAGGGGAGAGAGAAGAGGTGAAGTTCAAGAGTCACAATACTAAGTGTCAAAATGTGAAAACTAGTTACAACATGAGATAAGGAGTTATAAAATAGGATATGAAGGTCTTATTAGATAAGTGTTCACCTTAATTTCATCATTCTCCCTCAAGTTGGCATAGAGATTTTAATTAGCCTTCTTGAAACTGTATTATTTGGTGATGAGTCTACTTGACTATTTTGAACCACCTTAGGAGTATTTGACACATATGAATTATCCTAATAATATGGAATATTTATTTTTATATTCATCATATACTTTTCAATTGATGAACTCTTCATGGACATTTGTTTTTCATTGTTTGTAGCCACTCATTAACCCTATAAGCTTCAATCTTCACACTTGTCACCAATGTGAATTGTGATTGCTCATGGATTTTAGTTAAAGAGGTGTTAGGAAACTTACTCAAATAATTTTTATATTTTTTTATATCAAATAGAATACAAGATACTTAGTGTCACATTTCTCACTCTACAATTTAGATAATCATGTTCTTTCTCACCATTTATCTAAGACTGTCTGTAATGAATAATGTAGTAGAGGTAATTTCATGTATCACTATGATGAGAATTGAGTAATATGAGTTTGAATAAGTATATAAACACCTTTTATAATGATTTTCATTTTTCCATCTCTTTTTGTACCTATATAAAACTTCAAATCTTATAAAATAGACTAAATTAGGCATGTTCATACAAGTGATGGAATGGGAAAATTGGATGTTGAAGAGCCTGAGAGAGTGAAAAAAAGTTATGAAACACTTTAAAGGCCATATTAATCCTTATAGATACATATCCTTTCATGTTTTTTCCATCAGGTTCAAGCAAGGATTTTAGGTCTCTTAGATTCTTAGTGATTATTCATAAAGGCTAGACATTTAACCCCTAAACTAATTTTGAAAATTTTTATTTCATGACCCTCCTCAACTACCTCTAAGTTATTGAAGCACCATTCACACTGTGTGTGTGTGTGTGTGTGTGTGTGTGTGTGTGTGTGTGTGTGTGTGTGTGTGTGTGTGTGTGTGTGTGTGTGTGTGTGTGTGTGTGTGTGTGTGTGTGTGTGTGTGTGTGTGTGTGTGTGTGTGTGTGTGTGTGTGTGTGTGTGTGTGTAAGTGTGTGTGTGTGTGTGTGTGTGTGTGTGTGTGTGTGTGTGTGTGTGTGTGTGTGTGAGTGTGAGAGAGAGAGAGAGAGAGAGCAAAATAAAATGGTCTCTAAAGCTCCTACTTGCATTTTTGGTACCCCTGAGAAAAGATTAGGCCAAAATGGCCAATTTTGTATTGTCCTCTTCAAGTTGATGGTTCTAATTTACTCTCCACTATCAATTTAAAGTTATAAATAGACTTTTATGGATCTCATGATGTTATGAGTGATTATAGACACCATTAGGGTTCATGCCTAGTTCTAGGCCTAGTCTGTATATACTATGTATTTGAGCATGTGGTCACTTATGAGTGATCCCAATAGATATTGGTGATTCTATAATATTTATTACATTAAATTAAACTATAAACCTCACAATAAATTCACCCAATTCTCTCACATTAATCCTTTTTACCATCCACATATTAGATTTGTAGACTGCATAATTCTAAAGTACCCCCTCTCTGAGATAAAATAGGGGATACTTCCCTTATTGGTTTAGCTAAAATGAGACCATGTTGATTTTTTTAGGTCATAAGGAAATTTTTTACTACGTTTAAAATATTTTTCATACCTATAGAGCCTTAAAATGTCTCAAATTATCAATACTAGTTTCCTGAAATAGTGACTATGTATAGGGTTTTTTGTTGAGCCTAAGAACTCTGAGTTATGAATGTCTTTGTTCTTCCTTGATTTTTAGGAGCACCTAGAAGTGTTATGAAATCACTCTAATGATTAAATATATATTATAATCTTCAACCTATGTCTTTTTATATCAACTTAACTTGCATTCTCCATTAGCATGAGATCAGTCTGTGTATGAGCTAAATTATAGATGTTCATTAGGTGCATCGAGGGATGCATGTAGGTATCTATTAGTTTTTGAGCACTATTTTTCAATAACTTTGATTCTTCTTTGGGTCATTAAGGTCACCTCAAAAATTTAATGAATTAATTTATCCCTTATAACCATGCATCATTCCGTACCATCAACACAATTGGTGTTACCTACAAGTTGTAGGTCCATTTGGTCTCAATTACACTATTGCTCATTGAATATCTTTAGTAAAAGATTGGATGGTTTAAAAGATCATTTACCATCACTCTCTCTTGACCAAACACCATCTATTATGATCAAATATGATCTATATACCTAGGCTTCTAGCATGAAATAACTAGATTTAGACAGTCCTCATGGATCTTCACCAATAGATGTTACATTATATGAGCAAAAACCTCATTCAAAAAATTAAAGGTAAGTTATCTCATTTGCAACTTTTCAACTAGCTCACTATGAGTGTTTTTTATAGTGATCTTATTAAACCTATTTTTCCTTCCTACATTATTTAATCCTTACCAAAAAATGATTCTCACTACACTTTAAGACTCTTATTCTTCTCAAGGCATACCGTCAAGCCTTTGCACTTTGACTACTTACACACATAAACCTATAGGAATTTATTAGGATTGACTGTGGTAAACAGTCTCATAGTCTTGAGTGTTTAGATTTATTATTTGAGTTAAAAATACATGTTATGAGTATTTAAGGTAATGAAAAACTTTCACAAATATTTGAAATCCATACAACTTGGTTCTCTCATAAATTAGTGACACTTCTAGCTCCTGAGACACACATACTCAAGGTATACATCTACTTGCACATGATAGTTAGAATGTAGGTCTATATGACCTAAAACCAAATTATTGTATGATCAATTTAGTTTTATAAAACAAATTATAGTGTGAGTATTCATTTAAATTATCTCTTCAAACATCAACTACAACCTTCACCTTCAAATTATCAAGACAATGCTCTGCAGATAATCACTGTGTTCACTTTTCTAGTTCAATGAGATGGTCCTACTAATCCTTTCACATACACACATGTCAAACTAGGTTAAAAATAATATGAAAAGGATGAAAATTCTTTGTCAACCTATATATACCAATTGGTTCACATAAACTAATGTAAAACAAGAGAAAAATTGAGGTGTTGGGGTTGTGCAGGCTTCTTAAAGGCACCAATAATATTAAAGATTGTTAATAGAGCATTTACCACAAAACTAAAAAATATTTACATGGAAAGGAAGGCCATAAATTTTAATAAATTTCCATAAATTAATTTATTCCAACTCCTCTCCTCCTTTTCATACTAATAAAAAACCGTTTGACTTGTTTGACCTACCCAAAAGACCGATAAGAGAGAGAGGTCATTTTTTTGGTAGTTACGGCCCTGTCAAATCCATATAATATAGGAATTTAATTGTGGGGATCTTAAGAGACTCTCTTGAATCCTTCCCATATGCCAACTAATCCACTTAGTTTGTACAACTTATTTGAAACTCCCTTTTTGTAGTGATCTTCTTATTTGTACATTAGACCTATAAAATATTAGTTACAAAACTATTCACTGACATTCCTTGACATTTGTATTTTTCTCAAAATATATGTAAAACTTAATTTAATTACTAAAATATGGCATAAAATGACATTTAAAAAAGAAGGAAAAATGTGACAAAGATGAGATCATACTATGTGATCTCATTAATGACCATGACATTATTATATGACCATGGAGACCATTTTATGATTTATAAGACCTTATGAAATTTGTTCACATGTATGCAAGTTGACTAATTTTTACCTGGGGGTAAAAATTAGTTAACAGTAAAAATGAGAACCATTCTAGGGCTTCACCCCCTAAACTGTGTGGAAAGAGTATTACCATGTATTAATTACTATAGGTTATCAAATTTACGGAGTTCAAAATGTTTTATAAGGGGTGTTTTCATAATTTTTACATTGTATGGATATGGAAAATTTTCCTCAAACTTGTATTATTTTTGTCTAGAAAATGTACCATCTTGCAAGCCTTGGATATTATCCTTCATGTTTTCCACTCTTGGATGAAGTGTTGTGAGATTTGATTATTCTAGATTGTGGAGGTAAATGTGTTGGAAATTTTACCCATAAATGGCTTCCAATTGGAATTTACTTGTCAAAATGAATATTTATTATGGGGTGGATTTTTTATGAATTAATTGGGAAGTGTGTTGAAAGATGGATTGACATGTTATGAATGTGTGAATGTGTTTGAGTTTTTATGCTTAGTGGAAAAGTTGGGATTTATTTTATTTAAATTTATGGTGAATCTGGGATTTGAATGATTTGGATTTATGGTGAAGTTAAAATTTTTCTAGTTTGTGAAGATAATTGAATTTTGGTTGGTTTGGTTCAAGTTTAGATTTGGAAAAGGATGTAAACCAAAAATTTGATCTAAATGAGTGTTGGGATTAAATGATTAGCATTGATTGAAAGTTGAGTTAGTGTGGAATTAACCCTATAAAATAGCTTAGATTGACAAATCTTGAAAATTGATTTGGTGCATTTCTTAAAGAAAAACTTTGGTTGATGGGTAAATTTGAATAAGAATTCAATTTTGAATTTAAATTTTATTAATTGTGGATAGGTGAACTAGAATGAGTATTCAAGTTTAGATTTTCATTTGGATTAGTATGATTGATTAGTGAACTATGGAAGTTTAGATTTTAATTGATTAGAATACTTGAATAAGTATTCAAGTTTGGATTTGATTGATTGTTATTTAGTAAAATTTAATAAGTATTCAAGTTTATATTTAATTGATTATTTGTTGGTAAACTTGAATGAGTATTTAAGTTTAGATTGGATTAGTTTATGTTTGATAAACTTGAATGAGTATTCAAGTTTGGATTAGATTAGTAATTATTTGGTAAAATTGAATGATTATTCAATTTAGGATTGGATTGGTCGATGTTTGGTAAAATTCAATAGATATTGATTAGATTGGATTGGTTGATGTTTGGTAAACTTGAATAGATATTCAGGATTGGATTAGATGGGTTGATGAATGAGGGTGAATTTGGGTTCACACTCAAACTTATATTTGGGTTGGAACTTGGTTCAACCAAAGTATTGTTTATATTAATTGTCTTAGATATTTTAAATATCTTGGTTGATTTGATGGGTAAGGGCCTCCATATAAAGCCCATGGCTTGCTTGGGATGATTCTTCGTTGAGGATGGATTTCCATTTGTCTTAGGATACTTAGGGATTGGAATTGTAGGAAAAAATTATAGCTTTTCTAGCCTATATAGATCCTTGTGATGTGGATTGATCTTGAATGGGTTACAAATACTCTCTCCTATAAATTAAGTGGTGTAGATTTTAAACATCAAAATCAGATGGATTTGGACACTAAGCTCAAGGCTTGGATTAAAGATTCATTATTATGTATTGATTAAATGGATAAGGAGGAAAAAACTCCTGGGTTCTACCCTCATCTTCATAAGGTACCTCTTCTTCTTTTTTGTCATGGACTTAGTGTATTTCAACATGATGTTCTTGGTTTTATTGACTACCAAATTGAAAGGGGGCATTGCCAAAAGGTTTGTCCCTCAACCTAGGATTATTCAAATAGCCATGTGCATTTTGATAGGTGACATTTTTAAGGCAAAGGTTTTGAATTAAAAAAGGGAAAAAGATAAAAGCTTGACTCTAATAAATTGAAAGACCAAAATGACTAAAAGTTGATTGATAACAAGATACTCTTGAATTTTGATTTTTGGGATTAAAATTTTGATTTTTAAAAAATTTTAGATTATGACTTGATTTATTTATTTAAATCCTTGAAAGGCTTTTGATTTCAATCAAAGATTTCACCATGTGGTATTTCACAAGGAAGTAAACAAACAAGTCTTATTCTAAACACACACATTGCACAAAATAGGATAAAAACTAGGTAAATAGACTTGAATAATTCATAGGCTTTATTTATCACTTGATTTCTCATTTCATTGGTTGTGGCCTAATATTTAAAGTCACTAACCATGGATTATTCTATCATTCCCATGGCCCACTAGGCCCAGTTTCAAGGGTGCATGTAAAGTATCTTCTTGGTATTAACTGCTAACCAATGCACTAAACATTAGATGGTAAGAATGCATTTCCTAAGATTAAGTTTTGAACATGATTATCTAGAGGAGTCATTTATATAAATTTTAATACGTTGAAGCCCAAAATCATGGAAGAAGATGATTTTATAGATGAACAAAAATGGGTCCAGTCCCAATGTGCCCAACACAGCCATAAGATTTCAATCTATTGAATTCAAAAAAATAAAACATTGAGCCATGTTAACTAAGGATTGAGTATTAGAAAATGAAACTCCCTCACATCATAGCGTTCTTAAAGCACAACACTGCTTGCCCAAAAATGACAACTCTAACTCAATTTCTATACCCCACTAGTACATGGGATTGACCTACGACATGGTGGTGAAATCCATTGTTGATAGAGACCTTAATAAACAAAAATATACTTACACTTTCCTTTGATTATTATTTATCATCACCAATGTGATGCCAAGTTAAGAGCATACATGCAAGTGGGTCTTGGGTAACAAAGTTTTTTCAAATGTTATTTTTGATTTGTTGAGTATCGTCACCAATGTAACACTATGAATAAAGAGCATACACAATAAGTGTCACAAAATGCTTGGAAATTAAAAGGTTAATTAACTAAAAAAATTAAAAATATTAGATAATTACTACTAAAATTGAAAATGTTGAAATATAAATTGTTAGAAATATTAAAATAAAACAAGAGAACTAAAAAAAATTAAATTAAAGTTTGATTTTGGCTAGCTTTTGTTGGTTTGTCTTTGACTACTGCCTAGAATAAAACTATAAAAAGTCTTTTGTGTGGATATAAGATCAAGGAAACCTATAAAAGTTAGTAAAAAATATAAAAAACAAACATAACTAATATTTTGGAATCATTTCATTGATATATAGTTAGAGAAAATAGTGAATTCATTAGTAGCTAGAAAACTAGAAATTAAAAATAAATACTCAAAATAATTTTATTGTTTACAATGATTTTGCTAAGGTTTTTTATGATTTCACTCAACTTTATGATGAATTCACTACATATATTGATGAATTCACCAAATTTTATAATGATTTCACTATTGTTCAAAACAATTTAATTGTTCTAAAAAAGGATTAAACAAAAAATAGAAGACAAAATATGAAGCAATACTAAAATAGAAAGGGGTTAAACAATCCAAATACACACAAAACCGATTATAAAAGTGAAAAACTACAATATATATATATATATATATATATATATATATATATATATATATATATATATATATAGCACATAAATTAATTTGTTGTTTATTGAAATGAGTTCATTGTTATGTAAAACAAATTCACTATTTTGTAGGTTTACAGATAACAAGCTCAAAAGCTTAGAAAATTTGAAATGTTTGGGCTAGGATTAATCAAAACAAAAAACATGCAAAGCATTTTCATTATCTTAGAAATAGGAAGATGTACATATAAATATGCATTTGGATTTCCTTGAAATAAGGAATCATGTGTTTCTTAAAGCATATAATAGTGAATCTATTAGACTCACATAACAATCATATAGAAATAACTTATCATTCCCTCTCCTAGTGTGAAAATACATCAAAGATTCACACTAATAAACTATAACATGTAGTCACATGACTTCCATATGGATATGATAGAGATAGAGATTGTGGGAACTAAATCTGACATGAATAGGGTCCCATCATCATATTCATGTGAATACATGTTTTATGACTTGGTACCCATCAACCAATTAATACAAACACTTCAACCATTCAAACACACCTCTTACATGCTTGCTACATCAAATATGATTATTCATACTATTATCATAATGGAGAGATACAATGTTTTATTGTTTTCACACCACACATGTGAACATGAATGCTCTTCAATTCTTATTCAAACACACACACACACACACACACACACACACACACACACACACACACACACACACACACACACACACACACACAGAGAGAGAGAGAGAGAGAGAGAGAGAGAGAGAGAGAGAGAGAGAGAGAGAGAGAGAGAGAGAGAGAGAGAGAGAGAGAGAGAGAGAGAGAGAGGGGATATAGTCTTCACTACGTTGAAAGGAATTTTCACCACTAGTGTAGGGAAGATATTCATCCCAAACAGTCTCTTCAATATCAAAAGATTTTTTTTCCACTTTATCATCTATGATATCTTGAGCTCATTTCTTGAAATACATAATAATATGTTATGGTTTATTACAATAATGATAAAGAAGATTTTTCTTGAATTATTGTGCTTATTACCTAATGAGCTGGCCTTATTTTTCACTATTATTATGCTTTCCTCTTCAATGTCTTCACTTGTTCTCTTTTCTTTAGCTATAAGACCTAAAATCATGTCTTTTAAGGTCTAAGATGGCAGCTATCCAAGAGTAAAAATTACATTATTGTGTTTCGAAGACAAAATATTTAACATGATTGCTTTAGCATCTTCATCTTCTACTGTAGTTTTGAATTCTACTAGTTTTCTAATGAGAGACCTTAGATTGTTTATATGACTTGATATAAAGTCTCCATCACCCATTTTGAAACTAAATAATTAGAGTTTGGTGAAAATTTTGAATTTACTACTTTTTATCCAAATAGTTTATTTAGATTATCCCAATTTTTTGTGGATGTCTTTTCCAAGTCTACATAATGTAAATCAGAGTCTGAGAGGATAAGACCAATAATGGCCTTTCCTTTATCATATCTATTTTTCCATTCCAATAGCTTATTCTGATTTGTAGGTGGTTTTGATTTTCTACTTACAATTCCCCATAAATTCATATTCATCAATTACATGTGGATTTTCACCTTCTAGGTGTGAAAATTGCGACCATAATATTTTCCAATGGGACATCCACTTTTTAAGAATTGACCAAAATAATGATATAGGACATTGGTTACCCTGATGATGCATCTATATAATACAGACAACTTTTTTTTAATTTTAATGGCAAATTGAATCTGGACCCAAAAGGAATATTTTGATAATTTTAATACTTAATGACATACCATTAAATAAAACTTTGCCATGTTATTTTTGACTTTATATGGGTTTGATTTACAAAACTGACTCATAAAAAACATAAAGTAAAATTTAATAAACTAATATTAAGAAATAAGAGACTTCAAAATAAAAGATATCAGTGAGGAGAGCGTACAATTGTCATGCATGGGTTTGCATAGTTACATGGATGCATAAATAATGGGTAGAACTAAAATACACAAAGTGATATATGTTGCTTGAAAAATGATTAAAAAAAATCCATCAGTTATTAACTGGTGATATGGCAGTCAGTGTTACTAGTACTTCTCATAGGATGACATTGAAATAATATTGAATAAACTATTATCATATAATTTACATAGGTGATGTGTGGAGTGACTACAAAATAATTAAGATCAAATATTATTTAGAACTATATGTATCTAGTTAATAAAGATTTTGAATGCAAAAATGCTCACATATCTAGAATGTTTAATAGATCTTCAATTTTTCAAGCACGTGGATGGAAGCATGGATGATTGAGTATATCCTTCAAGGCTTAATATGATACTATGTAATAATGATCCAAAACGAATTTCCATGAATCTGTGTTGATAGAATTATATAAGGTGGACACTCCTTTTAATGTATATGCATATCCTTCTAAAGGCATGTCATGCTTTCACATAATTTATTTATTGTAAATATTTTATTGAAGATCTGATAACACACTTTAGATACTAGAAAACTACACACAATGGTTCTATAATTTGTTAAGGTGTTGAGCCTAAAAGCTTCACCAAGGAGAAGATTTGGTAGTTTGCAGGTTTACACAGTCACCAGCGTTGGTCAGGTGCAGTTCAAAAGATGCTGGCATCGGCAGGGATCGGCCGATGTTGGTCACAGGCAAGCAGGCAGGAACCGACGTTGGTTACCTTGCATGATAGATTTAAGTCATAGTCTTAAGTCCGCATCTCTATTATTAGTAAGACTATTTTTAGAGCCCTTATTCAAGAGGCATAACTGTTGGTTGTAAATGCATGCTCAAGTTTCCTAATTTTATATGTAGGATTAGATCTTCTTAGCTTATTGTCATGGTATGTTGAAAGAATAGTATAGAATTGTATAGGTGAATCAATCCAAGTTGTTGGAGTTGATTGTACTTGAGAGAGAGAGAGCTCTTGAGGGAAAGAGATCTAGAGAGAGATCTGTACATCTGAGAGAGGTGTGGAAGAAAAGAAGTTTCTTCAATTGTATTCCTTCTATAAAGATTTTAATACAAGTTACAAGTGGTATCAGAGCCTTGGTTGTAGGTTCAGAGCTTGATATCCAACAATTGGTATCAGAGCTCAGGTTCACTAACAAGTGGTTCAGATCTGTGTAGTGTGTATTGATTACAGGTTACTCACAGGGATTTCTACAGGGATTTCTATTTGAGTGGGAGAATCAATGGCAGAAGAAAGTAAACTAAGAATGGAGAAGTTTAATGGAAAAAATTATCAACATTAGAGAATGTAGATAGAGGATTATCTGTATTAGAAAGATCTATACTTACCGTTAGGTGGGATTGCAAAGAAGCCCATAGACATGGATGATGAAGAATGGGAAGTTCTTGATAGAAAGGCTCTGGGGTCTATAAGACTAAGTCTAGCATCTACTGTGATATCTAATTTATCACAGGCAAAAACAACAGTAGAGTTGATGACTACTTTAGCAAATTTGTATGAAAAACCCTCAGCTTCTAATAAGATATATCTTATGAAGCAGTTATTTAATTTGCGTATGCATGAAGGTGGATCTGTATCTAATCACCTGAATGATTTCCATGGAATTGTAAATCAATTAAGTTCAGTCAATATTGTGTTTGATGATGAAATTAAATATCTTTTAATATTATGTTCTTTGCCTGAAAGTTGGCATAGCTTAGTAATGGCAGTTAGTAATACTGCATCTGCTTCAAATATTTTAAAAGTAGAGGATGTTGTTAGTGTTATCTTGAATGAGGAAATTCGTAGGAAAAGCACAGAGGAAACATCAGGGAATGCTTTAAGTTTTGAGAGCAGGGGAAGGCAAAAAGAGAAGAGCAAGAAAGGGAGATCAAGGTCTAAGTCAAAGGTGAGAGGAAGATCCAAATCCAGAAATGGCAGGAAGCCACAATGTTGGAATTGTGGAAAGATGGGGCACATAAGCAGAGATTGCTGGTCAAAGCCTAAGGAGGACAATCAGTACAAAGGAAAAGAAGAAGCAAAGGTTGCAGGTATTGCACAAGATGCTTTAATATTCTCTTTGGATAATAATATAGAATCTTGGGTGTTAGATTCTAGTGCATCTTTTAATGCTACCCCTAATAGAGAATATTTTAGTGACTATATTCATGGAGATTTTGGAATAGTGTATTTAGGGGATGATGAGCCTTGTAAAATTATTGGCAAAGGTAAAGTGTAGCTGAAAATGCAGAATGGCAACACATGGGTGTTGAGAGATGTTATGCATGTTCCTAGCTTGAAGAGGAATTTGATTTCTGCAAGAAAGTTAGGGGATGAGGGTTGTATAGTAACTCTCACAGCTGAATCTTGGAAGGTGACCAAGGGTGCACTTGTAATGGCCATAGGTAAGAGAGTAGGTACTCTCTATTTATATAATTGTGTTACTAACAATTCTCCTTATGTATTATCTACTTTAGATGTGGATGCAAAATTGTGGCACTCAAGGCTTGGCCACATGAGTGAGAAGGGAATGTCTATTCTTAAGTCTAAAGGTAAGCTTTCAGATTTGAAAAGCATAGATCTAGATTTTTGTGAGCACTGTGTTTTTGGGAAATAGAAGAGAGTGAGTTTTCTCAAGACTGGGTCAACAAAGAAGAAGCATAAGTTGTAGCTTGTTCACACAGACGTGTGGGGACCGGCTCAAGTTGCTTCTATTGGAGGATCATAGTACTATGTTTCATTCATAGATGATGCTACAAGAAAGGTATGGATCTATTGTATTAAGAAGAAATTTGATGTATTTGAGACTTTTAAGATTTGGAAAGCTATGGTTGAGAATGAAACAGGCAGAAGATTGAAGTGCCTGAGATCTAACAATGGTGGTGAGTTCTATAGCTATAAGTTCAACTGGTATTGTTATATGCATGGAATCCATAGGCAAAGGACGGTTCCAAGGACACCTCAGTAGAATGGAATTGCTGAAAGGATGAATAGAACAATCATGGAGTGTGCAAGATGTATGAGATTGCATGCTGGTTTGCCCTTAGAGTTTTGGGCAAAAGCTGTTGACACTGCAGTGTACCTGATTAATAGAGGACCCTCTATAGCTCTGGATGGTGGAATTCTAGAAGAGGCATGGACAGGTAAAAAGGTAGATCTCTCTTTTCTCAAAGTTTTTGGTTGTGAAGCCTTTGTGCATGTTGATAAGGAAAATAGAAAGAAGCTGGATGCTAAGTCTATGAGGTGCACATTTATTGGCTATGGCTCAGATGATTTTGGTTTCAAGTTTTGGAATCTAGGAACTAACAAGATAATTAGGAGCCGTGATGTTGTTTTCAATGAAAAAGTGATGTATAGTGATCAGCTGAAGAAGCTGAATCAATCTAAGTAGAGCAATGGAGAATTGGATGAGGTGATGGTCAAAAATGAGCTCGCGGAAAAAAGAAATAATCACTTGCAGGAAAACACAGAGACTGACATCAGCCAAGTAGGAACCGGCGTCAGCAAGATAGAAACTGATGTCGGTCATACAGAGACCGACGTCGGTAGGATAGGCACCGATGTCAGTCAGGCATAACTAACATTGGCCAATTACAAACCTGGAAGTGACCGAGGTTGGTTACTGTCAGAGAATTTGCGTGGACAACGTGTTATGAACGAGTCTCAGACGCCCATCAGGAGGTCAGAAAGGCTAAGTAAGCCTCCAATTTGATATTCCCCTTCATTATTCTATTTATTACTAACTGATGGTGGAGAACCAGAGAGTTTTAAAGAAGCAATACAAGTGGAGTCCAAGAATCAGTGGGAGTGTGGCATGGTTGCAGAGATGGAGTCCTTGAAAGAGAACCAAACATGGGATTTGGTTGAGTTGCAACCTGGTAAGAAAAAACTGAAGAACAGATGGACCTATAGGTTGAAAGAAGGTGAGAATGGATAGATGAGATATAAGGCCAGGTTGGTAGTGAAAGGATTTGCACAAAAGCCAGGTATTGATTTTAGTGAGATTTTTTCTCCTGTTGTTAAAATGACTTCTATACGGGTCGTATTGTCTTTGGTTGCTATTGAGTATTTGCATCTTGAGCAGCTTGATGTTAAGACAGAATTTCTTCATGGAGATTTGGATGAAGAAATATATATGGAATAGCTGAAAGGATTTGAGGTCAAAGTTAAGGAGAAGTTAGTGTGCAGATTAAAGAAAAGCTTGTATGGCCTCAAGCAAGCTCCTAGATAGTGGTATTTGAGATTTGACAGGTTTATGACTAAGCATGGCTACAGTAGGTGTCAATCTAACCATTGTGTGTATTTTAAGAGATTGAATAATGGTAGATATATTATTTTGTTGTTGTATGTAGATGATATGCTAGTTGCAGGATCACACATGCAGGATATCTCTGAGCTTAAGGTGAAATTAGCTCAAATGTTTGCCATGAAGGATTTGGGAGCAGTAAAGAAAATCCTTGGCATGAGTATTAGGAGAGACAGGAAAAATCATAGATTGATTTTGTCTCAAGAAGATTATGTGAACAAGGTGTTGAAACGGTTAAATATGTAGGATGCTAAACCGGTAAGCACACCTTTGGCTAGACATTTTAAGTTGAGTAAAGAACAATGTCCTAATTCACATGATGAGGTAGAGTACATGAGTAGAGTTCCATATTCTTCCGTAGTAGGGAGTTTAATGTGTGTAATGGTTTGTACTAGACCAGATATTGCCCAAGTAATGGGATTTTTAAGTAAGTATATGGCCAATCCAGGAAAGGAGCACTAGAAAGTAGTTCAGTGGATCCTTAGATATCTGAGAGGAACCAGCAGTAGGCATTTGTGTTATGGAGGTTCAGATACTTCTCTACATGGTTATGTAGATTCAGATATGGCAGGTGATTTGGATGGTAGGAGGAGCACCACAAGATATGTTTTCACTGTTGTTGGAATGGCAGTTAGCTAGATATCAAAGTTGTAGAAGGTTGTTGCCTTGTCAACTACAGAAGCAGAGTATATTGCAGTCACAGAGGCTAGCAAAGAGATGATATGGATGACACGGTTCATGGAAGAGCTTGGAAAGGAGCAAGAGAGTTGCAAATTATACAGTGATAGTCAGAGTGCAATTCATTTGGCTAAGAATTCAACCTTTCATTCAAGAACAAAGCACATACAGCTTAGGTACCACTTCATAAGACAGGTATTGGAAGATGGTGAGTTGAAGCTGGAGAAGATCCATACAGATAAGAATCTTGCTGATATGTTAACCAAGCCAGTTACAAAGGAGAAGTTGAATCTTCATTCAACTTTTGTTGGTCTTCATGATTGAGTTAAAGATGGAGGAGCTAGAAGATGTTGCTGTATAGGTACTGCTATAGCTGTTTATCTCCAAGTGGGAGATTGTTAAGGTGTGGAGCCTGAAAGCTTCACTAAGGAGCAGATTTGGTAGTTTGCAGGTTTACACAATCACCAGCATCGGTCAAGAGCAACTGACATCAGTCAGGTGCAGTTCAAGAGACACCAGCGTTGATAGGGATCGGTCGACGTCGGTCATAGGCAAGCAGGCAGGAACCGACATCGGTTACCTATGCATCCAGAGAGCTATTTTCATGGACAAAACTGAGTTTTTGCATGATAGGTTTAAGTCATAGTTTTAAGTCTGCATATCTATTATTAGTAAGATTGTTTTAGAGCACTTGTTTAAGTGGCATAACTGTTGGTTGTAAATGCATGCTCAAGTTTCCTAATTCTATATGTAGGATTAGATCTTCTTAGCTTATTGTATTGTAAGTGTTGAACAGTACAGAATTGAATCATTCCAGGTTGTTGGAGTTGATTGTACTTGAGAGAGAGAGAGATCTTGAGGGAAAGAGATCTAGAGAGAGATCTATACATCTGAGAGAGGTGTGGAAGAAAGAAGTTTCTTCAATTGTATTCCTTATGTAAAGAGTTTAATACAAGTTTTCAGGGTGGTTTCTTGTATCTCTTGTTCTTTGCTATTTATCATTCTAGTTACTTATCTATCTGGTTTAATTCCACATTTATTGCTTTCATAAGTGTAATCAAATTGTTCATAATTGAAAATGCTTCAGGACCCCCTAGGGACCACATAACCCTTCTTGACCCATTGACCAACCCATCAAACCTTGGGTCTAGTTATCTACTAAGTTAACTAACTCACCCAACCCTTTTTAACCCACCTTGACCCCTTTACCTTTGGATACTTGACCATTTATGGTCAGTATGACCATCGATGATTAGGTCCTCACCATTCCAACACAACACTAGTTGTGTGCAAGCTAACATAACACAATTTAATATATCTACCTTGCCCGGTGATAATGAACTATGAAGCATCAAAATCAAAAAGCCAACCTCTTATGAAAACTTCTATATTTTATATCTCTTTTCTTGTAAAAGGAGGGGAGTAGAAGGTGAGAAGAGATTATCATCACAAGAATTCTAGCACACATGTATTCAAGCTTTCCATCTAGTCTTCCTTCTAGCAATTTAGCAACTACAATAGAGATTCAAACCTCTACCAAAATTCTTCTTGATGCAAAGTAATGATACTCTGCCAAAATTTCTCTAGTAATCAACCATCAACCATTTATCAAGCAATAGGTACATTTTGTATTTAAGGTTTTTTTTATTGGTTTTTAACTTCTAGGCTTAAATCAGACTTCTTACACCTATCTTTCAACTTCCTTGTCCTTAACCAGACCCTTAACAAACCTTTACGTAATTATTAACCCTTTTTTTGACTTTCTTTTGAAAAACTTCAAAATCTAAAGGTAACCACTGATGGTTGGTATAACTATCAATAGTCACCTCTAACTATCGATGGTTAACCAACCACCAAAGTCAGCATAACTATCAATGGTCACCATGACTATCAATGGTCACTATGGTAAGGAATAATATTAAGTTATTTCTAACCCCTCGCCCCCAATGAAATCCAACTTTATATGTCCCTACCTATTCATAGACCCTTGTCTAATTTTCTAAACCTGACCTGATCTATTTTAGCACTAGTATTGACCTTCTATTGCTATATTTAGTTTATTTCCTTCAACAAGCATTCATTTTTTCTTATATTTCATTTAATTCCTTTCTAGTATTCAATGCAAGTACTTTCATTTTATCTCTTTGAACTTAATTATTATTAAAGAGTGGATTGATATCCTCCTAAAAGCTCATGCTAGATAGTCCACCTCACTATCTTTCTAACAATCCCTTTTGTTAGTACTTTAGTATCTACAAGTCATCCTTCCAAGACAAAAAGGAGCTCTCCACACTCATCTAGATAATGCATGCACAACAACTAGGTTCTTCTACCATACCCTTATTATTAGTTTCTTACCTTCTTCTTTAATTAAGAAATGAGAAAAAATTGAGAGAAACATTTTAGCACACCCAGTAGGACCTAACATTGTCTAGGTGGCCTTTTCTTCCTTTATTATATGCTCATACATTTAAATCTAAAATTTATTTTGATTGCTTTCTTAATTTTAGTTCATCTAGTAACTTAAAATTAAAGTAATCAATCATAATTTCACTCTTATTATCACATACTTTACCAAACCACATAATCAATCAACACATCAAAATAATTTACATAAGGCCCAACTAGGGTTTCTTCACCTAGTGGTAAACCTTACCCTTTGGATATCTAATTTGGAGGTCATTACCAAGAAGAGAAACCAAAACTCTACTCTTTGGTTGAGTTTAAACTTTGAAATTTAGTATATCTTTGCTAAGCACTTGAGACCCTTATCATTTTGGTGTGTGAAATGAAGGGGTAGGCCCCAATATCAATCCATGAACTAACTTTCAACATAGATTTTTGAGATCCTTTAACACTTGAAATCATCCTTAGACTTCATTTCTAGTACCTGATCTACAAACCAAATTTCTTCTTCATACTTTCTAAGTCAAAAGACAAAAGTGATCTAAAAAGTATCCTAAGTCTTTAAACACATTCTAGTTTATGATTTCATTGCCTTGAGATCTTTTTCTTTTTTGCTTGATTTATGTTTGAGTTGTGAGATTTTTCATCATTTCTTTTCTATTCCTCACATGGTCTTTACTAGATAATATTTGAGGAATCAAACTAGCCAAGAACCACCTTCTTCTTCCTCATCCTTTATGGATCATACTTTGGATGTTTAGATTTCTCCTCATCTTTCTCCCCCTCCTACCATGCCTTGAATAGTCATCAAGAGTGATGCAGATTTTTCTACCTTCCTTGATAACAAAATCATGGCCCTCTAACATTACCTCAACACCTTATCTCATCACACCCCTATTGCTTTGATTCCTCTTATGGATCCACCTTATGATATACCATCAATATTATTATTGGTGCCACCTCTACCCAACCTATGATCACCTAATCATCTTCTTCCACCAATATCCCATCCACTACCACCACCCAAACTCAATCCAACATCCTAACCAATAGCCAAACACCCCCTACACCAACCAACACCTCTAACATAGGGGAAACATCACCTCTTGTTACCCATACTTCATTAAAAACATGGATATCTTCTACCCCTATTTATACCATTCCCCTTATCACTACCAACCCACCAATTTCTACCCCACTTCAAAATTTGGGTGTTTTCCATACCCCCAACCCTTCCACCTATTAGTAAAAGACTTACCACTCAACCTCAATCCACCAACCCATTCATACCTACAAATCAACCTATATCAATCCCTCAAAAATTACCCATGAGATCCTCCTAATATGTTCTTAATCCACAAGGATACATATCACTTTCTACCCAACCTTTTGTGCCCATTAACCCTTATGTGGCATCATCCCAACCTTCAATTACCACATACCACTATGTGGCATCATCTCAACCTTCCATAACTTATCCATATATTTTATCCACCTAACCCCAACCAAACCTATCACATAATTATGAAGCTTCCAAACCTCAAACAAATTTGGTAAAAATGTTAATGGATAAAATGACCAACCTATAGTCATCTATTTTTGGGGCTCATAACATCTTATCTTACGATCAAATTTGTAATGCACCTATTCAACCATCCATTCCTATCCAACCTTATCCTTCTCAATGGGAACTACCCAATTTTTCCAAGTTACAAAGTAAAGAGGACCCCCAACAACACTTAAGAGCATTTTTCCATTCTTGCTACTTGATTACATATGATGATGCTCTTATCCTTCGCACCTTTCCTATCTCTTTATCTACACCAGCCTTGGATTGGTATAGTGCTCTCACCAATCACTCTATCTTTTCTTTTTCCCAAATTTCCCAAATCTTTTAAGATCATTTCTTAGTCAATATATCTAATAAGGTCTCTATCACCGACCGTTACTCCATTAGGTAATTTGATGATGAATCAATTACTGATTTTGTAGCTAGATGGAGAGGTTTTATAAACCATATCTCTTTCTCTTTACCCTAACTTGATTTGATTGAAATTTTCTAGTGGGGTTGTGCTAAATACATTTCCCCTACTCTTCAAGTTCAAACTTTCAAAACCATGATGAGGCTTTCACCATGGCATGCAAATTAGAAATTAGAGCCATTGATGAGGGGAAATTGAAATTGAGAAATAAAAATTCTAGTTTTAAATCCAATGACCCTTCCTCATCTAAAACCACCAATAAAAATAACCATCCCAAAACCAAACCAAAATCATCCACAAACTTGATTGTCCTTAAAAATAATCCACCACCAACTATCAACCAACCTAACCAAACTAACTCCTCTAACTCTTCCAACCAACAAAACCAAAATCAAAATTGAGTTGACCCAAAATAATACACTTTGATAGGGGAGTCTTATGCTTTAATTTTGGACAAATTTTTTAAAGTTAACATCATACAACTTCCTCCCATAAAACCTCCCCAATAATTTTATGCTTCTCACCCTACACCTGGTTGGTACAATGAGAATGATCAGTGTATTTTCCATTGTATCATTGGAAATGATGTTAGTAGGTGTAACACATTCACAAATATTATCCAAAACTTGATTGATAAGGGATAACTTGTATTTGATAATCCCAATGTACCCCTAAATTATTCACTTGATATCTTTCATAAAAATTTCCCCAATTATGCCCTTTCTACCAACTATGATGATAATAAACTGAAATCATCTCATGATTGTGAGGTCCATATGGTCAATGTCATTATCAGTGAACCTATCATTGAGGAGACCATTACCTCAACTACATCTTCCTCCATTCCACTCATTGAAGTGGTGAACTCACTCTTTATTCTTTTGGATAACCAAACAAAGGAATTAACCACCCCTCTTTCTTTACTTGATGAGACCATGGACTTACCCACCTCTTCTTTGATATAAATACCAAAGGATTTAAGCATTACTTCAACTACCTCTTCCTTCACTCCACTTATTGAAGTGTTGTAATTACCCACCATTCCTTTAAACACCCAAACAAATGAAATAACCATCTTTATTCCTTCACTTGAGTCCATCACACCTTCCCTATCATGGAACCACCCATTATCTCTTTGGAAACCATTCTAAAAGAAGAGATCACCTTGTCTACTCCTTCCATTGAAGAAACATCCTCTCAAATCTTGGAACCTTCTATCAAGGGAAAAGGTGAAAAAACCATTCCCTCACCTCAACCTATGGGCTTAATATTTGAAACCAATGATCGAGGAATCAAACCAATTTATAAACCTTTCTCTAGATTAGTCCAAAGTCTAGAGTTCTCTTCTCAACCCAATATGGATAGAGCCACCTTTTGGAATCATCTTGGGCTCCCCTATCAAAATAAACATGAACCTTTGACCTCACTTTCATCCACCATCAAACCTATTATCACATCAATCCCTGCATCAAACACCTCTTCCTCCAAAACCATAGGGAAACCATCTGAACCACCTCAATCTAAAATTACCAAATCACCTTACACCTCTCTAACTAAACCTATCAAGAATCTAGGAATACTTCCTACTCCTATCCTTGCTCACCCATATTTGAATTTGGACTTAACCCCATCTATTCTACCAAATAAACCCTTCACCAAACCAACTAAGAAGGTGGAATCACCCAAACTCCCACATAGAATTAGAACCATACCACCTCCTTCCCACTTACCTTCTATTTTTAGGACCCCATACTTCAACCATCATAAGAGATCATCCTTTTACCAATAATATGAACCCTCTCACAACTACCCAAACTAAACCTTCTCCTTTCATTCTACCTTTACCTACACCCTTCAAATCATCAAACTCCCCATCATTCTTAACTAACCTATCTACCACTACCTTCCCACCTATATCCAAACCTTCATCATCCAAATCATCCACCTCTAAACTTTCCACCTCAAAACCAACCACAACCAAACAATACCAACCAAAACCACCTACCAAAACCATTCTACTAGCTACACCTTCCACTTTGAAGTCTACTTCTAAGAAGGCTCCCACTCATAAAATAAAAGACCTAACACCCCTAACACCTTTTCTTGAATCTTATTTGACCATTCTATGAACCCTTTGACTCTTCAAGTCCTAAACCATCTTGGTTTAATGACAATATAATTTGTTCATAACTTAAGACACCTGGACATGACATGGAAAACTATAAATCTCTCTAAGCACTTGTCCATAAATTATGGGATGAGGATGATCTATTATCATATGAATCTTCCTTGAGCCCATTACCAACCCAAAAACTAATGAACCCATCCCACACTTATCTAATCCACTCTCATCTGAAAGTGAGGAGGAATCAAATCAGTCTTCTACCCTAACACCTCCCCTAATACACACTATCCATATGGTTACTTGATCTTGGGCCCAACAAAAGGATAAGGGAAAGGCTGAAGTGTCCATTCCATGGACATGTCCTTCCACCCATCAACCTTCCAACAAAACCTAAACACCTTTACCTTTACCTTCACCTTTACCAAAACCCAAAATATCCATTTTGGGTACCTCTCCCTCTAACCCTTCTAAATCTATTTAGCATGTAGTGTTGAAACAACTTCACCAAAAACTAGTGAAGATGAGCCCTTATGAACTGATCAACACCTCATCCCATAATTACCAAACATTGATATAGGACATGTAGTCCATATAAGTCCAACCCCATGACCCTTAACCTCTTCTATCTTTCTTTGGCGCCCTTCAAATTTCTACCTTTATCACATTCCAAGATTCAAATATACCTTTTGTCCATCTTGAGGATCCTGATCCTCCCCTCTTCATCACTACATACATCAATAAAACTTGCATCAAAAGGGTGATGATTGATGGGGGAGATAGTATTAATATTATCTCCTTATATGCTTATGACTAACCCTAACTACCTAAGAATATCATGTCAAAAATTATAGTGGTCCTCCACTCTTTTCATGATACTATGGCCACTACCTTAGGGATAGTTGTCTTCCACATTTTCTTGGGACCCCAAATAATTATAGAGATTTTTTACATTGTATAAGGTGAGTTCAAATGTAATTTCTTACTGGGATACGCTAGGATCCTACCATGAGTTGTGTCCCATATACATTACATCGATGTGTCAAGTTTAAATATGAGAGTTAGGTCATCATCATACAAGCTGACCTTAGTCCTTTTGCATCTTATAATATGGCATATCAACACAAAAATGTTCTTATTCCTCCCTCATCCACCTCACTACCAACCAATAATAACTCCAACCCTATCATTAATGAATCTTCAACAAGCTCATCTATCCCTTCTTAGATCCTCATAGAGAACCCCCTAGAACCCACATTCCAACATCTCTAATTGGGGGAATATCATATTTTAGCTTTAGATGCCTTATCTACTACTCAAGAGTAGGGTAACCTTAACCATGATCCTATTTATGACCCAAATATTAAAACCATCATTATTTTTAGGCTTCCCAACCATCAAACTAACTTAATCTATGGGGGGCTTGATCATCCACTTCTTGCTTCTATTACTACCTCTTCCACCTAACTATTTACCTCTAACTTATCCTATATGGACAAACCTACATTTGAAAAATTGTACCTTCATAGGTGTGCTTGGAAGGGATTTGGCCTCAATTTTTATGAAAATATACCTCATGGGGATTAAAAATTAAAAACCTTAGGAGTTATTTGGCCTAGGGTTCATACCACCAAAAGAACACATCGATTCACAAAAACCCATCACCAATATTGAGGAAAATATCCAATCCTCACCAACCTAGTCTCCTTTTAAGTCTTAGTATTTTGATACCATCCCATCTAAATTTTTTTTAATCAATACTATTAGCTTAATCCCCCTACCTATCAAAAAGATGATCAAACTAAAACCCTTCCTCTCATTCATCTTGAAATAGTAGAAAATGATTCTCCTACCATCAACACCATCCAACATCAGGATGATGATTCCATTCTCACTTATCTTGGTTCAAGGGATTCTTCTATCCATAAATCCTTCCTCCTGAGAACCAAACCATGTTGAATGAATCCACTATCGATGTCAACTTGGGTACTTAGGATAACCCCTGCATTATAAAGATTGGTCAATCTTTAGAATCCATAGAGCAATAGGATTACCCTTCCTTCTTTCATGACCATAGGATTTTATTTGCTTGATATTATAATGATATTCCTAGAATAGATCCTTCCATTGCTCTCCACAACATTGACATCCATTTTGATGCTAAACTTGTCAAATAAAAGCTTCATAGGATGCACCCTCGTATCACCTTTTTAGTCAAAGAAGAACTTTAGTATCTCTTGTTTGTCAACTTCATCTAACCCATTAACTACCCATAATGTGTTTATAATATCTTTCCCATCACCAAACCCATAAGATAAATTTTCCTCTATATTGACTTTCATGACCTCAACCTTGCTTGTCCAAAGGATGACTTCCCTTTGCCTAGTATCACCCAACTTGTTGATCTTACAATTGGCCGTGAGATGTTATCTCTCATGGATAATTTCTCAGGATATAATCAACTTGATTTCCCTTAAGGATTAGCATAAAACTTCCTTCATCACCCCATGGGTAACCTTCTACTATAGGGTCATGCCATTTGGTCTAAAGAATGTTGGAGCAACCTACTAGCATGTGATGACCTACATCTTTCATGATCTCATCCATAAAATCATAAAGGACTATGTAGACAATCTCTTTAGGAAACCTAAATATTATAAGGATCATATAGATGTTCTCAAAATTATCTTTCAACATTTAATCCATTTCCATATCCAAATTAACCCCAAGAAATGTGTTTTTGGGGTCCTATCTAGAAAGCTTCTCAGCTTTATCATCTCTCTTCAAGGAACCAAAGTAGACCCTACCAAAGTCAAATCAATTTCGGAGATGCCACCTCCAACCCACCTTAAGCAACTTCATAGCCTATAGGGGAAGCTCCAATTCATCTGTCACATCATCTCTCATTTATCAGATAGATTTCAACCCTTTCACCATCTTCTCAAGAAAGATACATCTTTTAAGTGAACTAAGGACTACCAACAAGCCTTTGATTTACTCAAAGAGTACCTCCTTTCCCCACCCATTCTTATCCCTCCTAAAGAGGACCAACCCTTCTACCTTTATATTTCCACCACTAAACATTCCTTAGGGGCAATGCTCACTCACCATGATGAACAAAATAGAGAGTAAGTTGTCTACTACATAAGTTGAAAACTTTTAGAGTATGAGACTCACTACACCCATTATGATAAACTTTACCTCACCTTAGTCTTTATGGCTTAAAAACTTCATCATTGCCTCTTGAATCACAAAACTTTCATCATCACTAACACTAACCCACTCAAGTACATACACTCTAAACCATACCAAAACCAGTGTATGGCTAAGTGTCTTATGCTCCTAGCTGAGTTTAACCTTGAGTTGCTCCAATAGAAGTTAATTAAAGGGCAAGTCATTCTTGATAAATTGGTTGAATATCCTTTGCCAGACAACTAACCACTTCCTCTTGCATTTCTAGACGAGTCCATCACAAATCTCTCTCAAGAGAATCCCACCTAACAAATGACCATGTTCTTTGATGGCTCTAAATGCCAGTGTGATGGGGGTGACAGAGTTATTCTCATTCCCCTCAATGGTGAACCTCTTCCCCTTTCCTTCAAAATTTATTTTGAGTGCACTAATAATGTGGTTGAGTATGAAGCCCTCATAATAGGTATCCAAACCTCTCTAGCCTTGGGCTTTAATATGATCAATGTTTTTGGTGATTCCTAGCTTAAGGTCATCTAGGTCAATGGATCTTACCAATGTAATAATGATGTATTGAAAAAGTACAAACAACTAGAAGATGTACTCTTAACATTATTTGACCATTACCTTATCCAATCTATTCCATAATACATCAAAAAATTCATGGATAAAATGGCTTCCCTTACTTCTCAGATCCCATCTATGCCTACTAATTCTAAAATCTTCATCACCATCCATCATTTTATCGCACCTTCTTATATCCATTCTGACCTTCCTACCATTTTTAGTGTGGAGGAATCTCCATAAAACATATAGTATGAGCAAACCTTTAACTACCTTGATGTTGTTACTCCCAACCTCTCTAGGAATGCCTAAAGAACCGTTTAGAGTGCCTCTCATTATACCATACTAGGGGGAATCCTTTTCAAGTATCATTTTGATAGCCTCCTTATCAATTACCTAAAAAATCATGAATTTTTGCATGCTACCAAGGAAATTCATGATGGAATCTGTGGGGGACACTTTAGTGGTTTAGCTATCATTAAATGTATCCTTCACCTTGGCTACTATTGGCCCACCCTAAACTAGGACTATTACAATTATATAAAGAAGTGTGTTAAATGTCAACAACATGCCAATTTACATCATGCACCTACCCATGGCCTTCAAGTATCTAAGGACTTTTAGACCTTATCACAATGGGGTCTTGATCTCATTAGGTAAATCAATTCTCATTCTTTGTAGCAACACCAATCCATCATCACCACCACTAAGTATTTCATCAAGTGGGTGGAGGTTATTCCTCTCATCTCAACCAAAATAGATAAGATAGTCAACTTCATTAATCATCATATCATCTATCATTTTGATGTTCCCATAAGATAATCACCAATAATAGAAAATATTTCAAAAATAATCAAGTTTGTTAGGTTGTGGAGCTAAAAGCTTCACTAATGCAGACATGGAGGAGGTTGTTGAGAGGTTGTTGAGTTGCAGAGCAACCAACGTCGGTTTGATCAACCGACATCGATCATATCTAGTGTAGAGCAAATTGACATCGGTCAGGGATCGGCTGATGTTGGTCATCTCTAGCTAGACAGGGATTGATGTTGATCACCTATGTAGTTTAGAACTATGAGTGTTATGGATAGTTTGTTAACGAATCAATTATTTACATGTTAAAGGCTAATTTTAGCCTTGGAGCTATGGATCTAATTATTATAATTAGATGTCTAATTATTGTTTGCATGGGATCTATATAATAGACTGATGGGTTGTATTGTACTTTGTTCTAGTTTAGAGTTGACCTTGGTTAGCTCCTTCAAAGAGTGAAGAGAGCAAGGGTAGCTCCTCCTAGTTCCACAGGGGTGCCGAGTGTGTATGATCAAGTAGAGCTACAGGTTATGCAAGTTCTGGTAGAAGATCCACTGGGGTATTGGTTGAAGAATCATAAGGACTTGGTGAGGCAAGGACAAGGGTTCTTCAGGGTGTAGAGAGATCTACATGGTAAGTAAGATCAGTTGATTTATAGGTGTTTGTGTGTGCAAGGTCTAAGGTGGATCTATAAGATAGCAAGGTCAAAGGAGATGGGCAACACAACAAGGTGTAAGATCAGGGAGATCTACTTGGAGTGCATGGAGCACTTGTGTACTGGCAGTAGTGATACTGAATGGTGGTACTAGTAGTAGTGATACTAACTAGTTGGAGGTGAACACCAACTCTGTGTTTGAGTTGTGTGTTGGGACCATAAGAGAGAGAGTGAGCTCTTGAAGAGATTTACTATTTATGCTCTAGAGATGTGGGAGCCCTAGAGGTGTGTAAGGAAGAAGATTGTGGCATCTTATTTGTTGTATTTCCTTTTAGAAGAGTATTAATACAATTGGGTATTGTCTCTCATATTCTGTGTTATTTCTGAATTCTAGTTACTTGTTACTTTTGGTTAAATTCCACATGTTAAGTTGCTTGTACATGGTAATCAATTTTGCTTCCTAGATCCTAATAGTGGAGTCAGAGCATGTTTGTTGTTCTAGATTCCTGACAAAGTGGTATCAGAGCCAGGTTGCTGGTTCATAGCTTGATACCACTAACAAAGTGGTATCAGAGCTAAGGTTGTAGGGAGTAGGTTTGTGTTTGATTACAGGTCACTCTCAGGGGTTTCTGACTGAGTGGGAGTATAGCAATGGCAGAATAAAGTACACTAAGAATGGAGGAATTGAAAAGCATGAATGGTCAATTACAGTGTTATGGAAACAAAGAACAGGTAAAGGAATATTATTGGTTGGTAGAAGATCAACATGAAGGAATTGAAGAAGTAGATGTTGCAGGTGTTGTTGCACAGGATGCTCTGGGATGTTCCTTGGATAAAGTAGAATCTTGGTTTATAGATTCTGTTGCCTCTTTCCATGTAGCCCCAAATAGAGGGGTTGGTGTGCCTTGTCAAAGTTTTGGCAAAGGGGAAGTGTGGTTGAAATTGTAGGTGGCCAATATATGGGTGTTGAAGAAGGTCATGTAGGTCCCATCCTTGAAGATGTGGCTAATTACTTCAAGAAATTTGGATGATGAGAGATGCATAGGAACTCTCACAACGGATGCACTTGAATTAGCATGTGGTAAGCAAGCAAGTACTCTTTATCTACTTGCTTGTATTATTGATTCCACTTCTATTACATAGGTGTGGCTTTGTAGGCTTGGTCACATAAGTGAGAAGGGAATGGATGTTCTTAAGTCAAATGGTAAGAGTTTAGCTTTGGAGAGCATAGATCAAGATTTTTGTAAGCAGTGGGATGCTACAAGAAAGGATTGGATTTATTACAGGAAAAGGAAGACTGATGTATTTGATAAACTTAAGAACTAGAAAGCCTTGGTGTTCTTGGAGGAGATGACAGACAGAGATCAGTGGAGAAGGCTAAGTAACTCTGAGTAGGGCAGTTTGGATAGGGTTTTGATCTAAAGAGAGCTCGCGGGTAAAAAGTCATCACTCATAGGAGAACATAGGTTCCAGCATTGGTCAGGTAAAACCAGCATCAAATAGACAGGTACCGACATCAGTCATGTGTAGACTAGAGGAGTCAGTGTTGTCAGGTAGGTGGAGACTGACGTCGATAGGATAACTGGCATCAGTGACCTGGATAGTCACATGGAACCGACATCGGTTGGATGCAGACTATGTGGTGACCAAGGTCGATCACTAGAATGGATTTTGGGCAGACAACAAGCTGTCAAGGAGTCTCAAATGCCCATGTGGAGGACTGAAAGGGTAAGTAAGCCTCAAATTCATTGTTCCTCTTCTTTATACTCATTGCTCACTGCAGAGCAGGAAGGATCTAGGAAACAGTGGGAGCATGGCATGATTTCTTTGGAGAAGAACCAAATGGGAGATTTGGTAGAGTTACCAGCCAAGACAAAAGCACTAAGAGATGAATGGATTCCTTGGTTAAAGAATAGAGAGAATGGACACGTGAGATAGAAGGCCAGGTCATATGGTCTTGAGGAAGCTACATGACAGTGGTATAGGTTTGACAGGTGGATGACAAAGTAGGGCTTTAGTCAATGTTAGTGTAACCATTGTGTTTGTCTTACTAGGTGGATGATGGTCACGACATTATCTTGTTACTATATGTGGAGGATGAGCTTGTTGTAGGTTCAGACATATAGGGTTTTGTTGATCTAAAGGTAAGGTTAGTTTAGTGGTTTGCCATGAAGGATTTGGGAGTAGAAAAATTCTTTGGCATGAGTAAACCTAGAGACAGGGAAGATCACAAGTTGATGTTGTCACAGGATGATTGTGTGAAGGTAGTGCAAGATGCAGAATGGCAAGTGCACCTATGAATGGACAGTTCATAGAATAGGGTCCCAAATCACATGATGAGGTTGAGTACATGTGTACTCCCTGAATTTTCCCAAGTAATGGGTGCTGTCAAAAAGTTTGTAGTCAATCCAGGAAGGAAGCACTGAAAAGCAGTTTAGTGTGTTCTCAGGTATCTGAGAGGGACTAGAAGCAGGTTGAGATGCTATGCAGGGTCAAGTACTTTGGATTTGGTAGGTTACTTGGATGACAAGTGTTGCACCATAGGTTGTGTGGTGGTTGGTCTTCAAGATTGAGCTTGAAGAGGGATACAAGCCAAGAAACATATTAGATAGTATACAGGTACAGGTACAATGTAGTTGTTTATCTCCAAGTGGGAGATTGTTAGGTTATGAAGCTAAAATCTTCACTGATGCAGACATGGAGGAGGTTGTTGAGAGGTTGCTGAGTTGTAGAACAACTGGCATCGGTCTGATTAATCAACATCAGTCATATCCAATGTAGAGAAAATTGACATCGGTTAGGGATCGGTCGATGTTGGTCATCTCCAGCCAGACAGGGACCGATGTCGGTCACCTGTGTGGTTAAAAATTATGAGTGTTATGAATAGTTTGTTAATGAACCAATTTTTTGCATGTTAAAGGCTAATTTTAGCCTTGGAGTTGTGGATCTAATTATTATAATTATATGTCTAATTATTGTTTGCATGGGATCTATATAATAGACTCATGGGCTGTATTGTAATTTGTTCTAGTTTAGATTTGAGCTTGGTTAGCTCCTTCAAAGAGTGAAGAGAGCAAGGGTAGCTCCTCCTAGTTCCACAGGGGTGCCAAGTGTGTATGATCAAGTAGAGTTACAGGTTGTGCAAGTTTTGGTAGAAGATCCACCGGGGTATTGGTTGAAGAATCATAAGGACTTGGTGAGGCAAGGACAAGGGTTCTTCAGGGTGTAGAGAGATCTACATGGTAAGTAAGATCAATTGATTTGCAGTTGTTTGTGTTTGCAAGGTCTAAGGTGGATCTATAGGATAGCAAGGTCAAAGGAGACAGGCAACACAATAAGGTGCAAGATCAGGGAGATCTACTTGGAGTGTGTGGAGCACTTGTGTACTGGCAGTAGTGATACTGAATGGTGGTACTAGCAGTAGTGATACTGACTGGTTGGAGGTGAACACTAACTCTATGTTTGAGTTGTGTGTTGGGACTGTAAGAGAGAGAGTGAGCTCTTGAAGAGATTTACTATTTATGCCCTAGAGGTGTGGGAGCCCTAGAGGTGTGTAAGGAAGAAGACTGTGGCATCTTCTTTGTTGTATTTCCTTCTAGAAGAGTATTAATACAATTTGGTATTGTCTCTCATATTCTGTGTTATTTTTGAATTCTAGTTACTTGTTACTTCTGGTTAAATTCTGCATGTTAAGTTGCTTGTACATGGTAATCAATTGTGCTTCCTAGATCCTAATAGTGGAGTTAAAGCATGTTTGTTGTTCTAGATTCTTGACAAAGTTAAAGGTCTTTATGAAATAATTTGAATCAATTTGAACTTTTTTTCACCTTACCATCCACATGTAAATGGATAGGTAGAAGCCTCTAAAAAAATCCTTAATAAAATGTTAACCAAAGTGGCCATTTATTTTGGTCAAAATTGGCACTTGCATATCACTTTCACTTTATGGGCCTATCACACTAGTATTCAAACCTCTATGGGTGCTACCCCTTTCTCTCTAGTCTTTAGAGAGAGGTAGTCTTACCTCTCAAAATATAGATTCCCTCTCTTTGCATGTCCTTGAAAGATATAATTTTTAAGAGTGACTATAGTCAAGAACATCTACCACAACTTGAGCTACTTGATAAACATTACCTAGCAGTGATTAACCATCTTCATGTCTACCAAGAGTGAATCAAGTATGCCTATGACAAGCACCTAAAAGAATAAGAATTCAATACTAGAGACCTCATCCTAAAGTAAAATCAACATGTGACCAATATCAAGAAAATAAAAAGAGGAGAGTTTGATTTCAATTGGCTTGGACCCTACATCATAACCCATAAGTATGGATTAGGAGCTTATCATTTGTCCTCTCTCAAAGGCAAACCAAAACTTGAGCCTCTCAATGCTTTGTGTTGGGTGAATATTTTGTCAACCAACTAACTGGTGAGAAAAATAGGTCTCTTCAACCATAAAATAGGGAGATTGGTCAGCCCAGTGTGCAAGTTTACTACATCAGAGGTGGACAAATCTCTTCTCTCATCAAGGGGAGGTTCCATATAAATATGCAGGAGCTATATACTATATATATAAGTAGAAAATAAAACTAAAGGGTAGGATATACCATCCATCTCTCTTATTTTAGAGATGATGTTCACAAATAAAGGAGGAAAGCCTGGTGAAAACACTGAAGGCACTTATCTTCTTTTAAAATTGTTCTTGCAGGAAACAGTAGTTCTTTCAAGTAGGATAAGTAATTGGTAATAGAGTATAGAGTAACCAGAAATCAAAGGTGTAGCACAAAGTCTCCACCTTGACTGCCCAAGAGTGAGATACAAAGAACAATGGGTACACAAAGTCATCTTAAGGTCCTTTACACAAAAATAAAAAATAAACACACACTGAAAGTAGCTGGCTTCAAGACACCTTCCTTATCACTTCCACCAGCTCTACTTATTAAATTACATAAACAAGAATACATTTGGGAAATAGACATATGAACAATCTCCTCGAATGATACAAGCTATAACAGCACAAAGTCTCAAAGTAACTTGCTTTCTAATTCAAACAAAGAAATATGATAAATAATCTGAGCTCAAAGTCTCAGTGATGCCTTTCAATTTGGGCAAAGTTTTGCTTTTGGTAACGGGAAGATCTCCTTAAAAAAATAAAAGAGATTACAATACATAGCACTCTGAAAAAGACTTGGGTGCTTATTTTCATGACAAAGGCCCATGCTAATATGAATGCCTTTAATGCACCTTCAATTCTATCTGGAGGGACCATGCTGGGAATAGTGCATTGCCATAACTATGGTGTGTCCATTCCTCTAACATGTCTCTTCCTTGGTATGGACTATCTAGTCCTTTCCTTAATGTCTGTGTAGCTGTCTAATTTGTCTTTACTTCTAGGAAGAAAAATAGGCCACGTCCTTGATTTGGTGTGCTTCAAAAATCTAATTGATCCACTATTTCACCTACTAGAAATAACTCCCTTGAGAATATTTTGGCCTTTCCCTCTTTCTACTATAATTTGAGCCCTCAAGCTATCTTTTCCCCTTTTTGGTTTTGTCTTTTCTTGGCATTTGAGCTCTCAAGGCTATATCCTTAGCCTTGCTGGCTCTTTATGCTCTTCCATCAGTAGTTCTTCCCTTTGGCATTTTGGCCTTTAAATGAATTCAATTCCGTCATCCTCCTTATCAATTACTTCATGTCTTTCCTGCTTGCTTTGGCTACTTTCCACTGATCTCAACAAGTGACACATGGCGTGTTCCACTGTGAAACAAGCAAGGACATGTGGCAGCATTCACTTACTTTATCAATTCACCCAAGGCCCACCACAGTGTTTACAAAATGAAAGGGAGAGACCGTGGATGTTGACACTTGGTAGCTTCCATTGAGATTTTCAAGGTTCATATAGCATGTTCTGTGTAATCTAGCAATCACACTGATGATGACACTTGGAGCGCTCCACTCTTGGGCTTCTTCCTTTCTAACGTTCCTTTGGTCAGGCTAATTTCCTTTGGACAAAATTTTGAAGGAATTCCTTTAGGATTTGCCTTAGTCATTTTCTTGAGGAAAATACTTCTAAAAGAATTCTAACGGCTCTTTCACTTAATAATTTCCTTTAGACAAAAACTTTGAAGGAAATGTTCCCTATCGACCTTTGAACAAATCTAAAGGAATTCTATCTTTTCTATCTTCTCTTTGACCCTTGAACCAATGTTGCCTACCCTTCACAAGGGCACTTGCCTCTAGTTCACTACCCTCTACAAGGGTATTTGTTCATTTGGCTTTGGGGTAGCCCCTTAAACCTACCAATTAAACTCACTGATTGAACCAACCTTGGTTCAATGGTTCAATGTTCAATCAGTTTAATATCTTTATTTGGCTAAGTTCTTTGTCCAATTGAACCAACCGTGCATTGAACCTTTGAACCTTTGAACCTATTAAACCTTTAAACCAAAATGGTTCAAAGGTTCAACGGTTCAATGGTTTAAGCCTTTGTTTTTCTCTAAGTGTTTTAAAGCCATTGAATCGTGAAGTGGTTGAACTTGATGAACTTTAGACAAAGCACTTAACTCTTACCAATGATGTTGAACCTTTAAACCCATTGAATCCATTAAACCAAAATGGTTCAAGGTTCAATGGTTCAATGGTTCAATGGTTCAATCCTTGCATATATGCTTGTTGATGGACATTTTTTATTGAACCAAGTCATTAAACCAATCTTGAAAATGACCAAGTGTTGGAAACTTGTTCTTTTAATTTAACTCACCTGCAGAAGCCTTTGAACCTGTTGAACCTGCTAGTCCCTTTACTAAAAAAGCTTGAAAAAAGAGGAATTTGAAAGCTTAGAACAAATTTTGAGAAGAGAAGAGATTATTTTGGTCTGTTGAACCAAAATAGTTCACATGTTGTCCCAAAAATGAGAAGTTTATTTTTGGGGACAACAACTGACTCCAATTGGGGAACTTCCTTCAAATGAAAACTTGGAACACAGCTGAGGGGAGTAGAAACTAGAATCTCTAGTGCCTTTGAAGTATGCCATTGGGTTATGGAGTCATTCTACCCAAAAAGAAAGGCTCCAAAAAATGAAAATGAACAACACACAATAGAAACAAAGGCTATACAAATATACATATGTACAGGTGAACTTATCTGATACTTCAAGAATTGAAGTGATTCAGATGAGACAATGAAAATGGCATTCCATCCTAATAAACTAGTAGGAAACCATTTTGTCCCCAGAATCGGTGATGGGCAAATGGAACTCTCCACCAGGAATCACATTTTTTGTGCACTCCTTTTGGCTCTCTCTTCTTGCTCCATGGCAAGACATGGTCCTCAATCTAAAAAAATATAACTCCTTGCTCTCTTGGTAAAGTTTTCCTTTTTCTGACTTTAGAGTACAGTAGTATGGTCCACTACCATAGCTTGTTGTTCTGTTGGTTCAGTCTAGCACATGTTTTGATTGTCAGCATCAGACCCCTGACAAACCATCAATTCAACATCTCCTTTGGCATGAAGAAGTTTGACATCTTCATCTTAAGTCACCTTCAATCTGAGTAACAGAGATTTGTACTCAGTAGTGTTATTGGTGTTGCTGAACTACAACTTGTGTGAATGAGGAAGAATATCTCCTTAAGGAGATATCAACACCATCCTGGCTCCAGCACCGGTAGAGGAATTGCTACCATCAAATTCCCAAATCCAAACATCATCAAAAACTATTCTTCTATCAAATTTCTCTTTATTAGAGACGGAAGATCTTTTTTCATTTATACTGCACCCTACCAATTCTTTTGATGTCTTGTTTGAATCAATTCCTGGATTGCTAGCTATTAGACTTTCATTTGTAAAAACATGAACATCCTCTATGGACAAAAAATAATTACCCCTACTTGAAGAATCAAATAGAATCTGAGCTTTAGGTGTTGATGTATGAGTGACTAGGATGGGCATGTTCCTTGGGGGATCATGAGTTACCTTTCCAATCTCTTGTCCTGTAGGGATGGTTGTATTCTTCACACACTCCACCAACCTGTCCAACTGCTTAAGGTTGGCTTGTAGGAATTCAAATTTAGTCATTTGAATTTTAGTTTTCTTAACATGGTCAACTATGTCAAATGATTGAAATGGACTATGAAGAGAGGATGGGAGTTCATCCTTTTGGGTTTTGGGAGGGGGAAGACTAGCCTATGAATTTGAAGTAGAAGGTATATGAATGCTTGATGTATTTACCTTTTTAGCAGTCACTGGGTTCATTGGTTGGAAGGGCAGAGTGGTTCCCCGCTTAGTAATTGAAATTATAGGTTGAGTTCATTCCTCTATTCTTTCTTTATCAGCTTGTTAGGCTGACTGATTCTTGGATCAGGTGAACATAGCATATGATCCATCAAATGTTTCACCTTTACTTTTGGGTTCATCCTGATAATTTAGGAAACTAATGTGAGAGTCACCAGCTGATTCTTATTGATCCTCCATGAAGGGATGATCATCATTTTCTTGCTCAAAGTTAGGTTGGAAAGATAAATCATGTTTTGTTTCCAAATATCCAACTGTTGAGATGGTTGGAGGTGCTTCAAGGGCAAGGTTCCTCTATGGGGGAGGAAGATGATCTAGTTGTCCTTGATTCCTAGCAGCATTTCCTTGATATGCTTGATTCTAAAATGTCCTCCTTAGCATATCTTTATTAGGGGGAGTAGACATACCTTGGGCCATTTGCCTTTTCAAGGCTAGCAATTCATTTGCTAGCTTTTGCACCATTTGATCAGTGGTGGTTGAAGGTAGATACTTAGAAGATGAAGAGGATTTACCTATGTTAAGATCTCTCCTTATATTTCCTACCAAGATAACGTCATCTTCTAGCTCAGTAGCCAAGTCTTGAGTAGCCTCAAGGTCTATGTGTCTAGTCTATCTCAATAGAAAACTCACTTTAGGCAGCTGCGAGTTGATGAAGAAACACTTGAGATTCTAAGGTGTCAACTGGGTGATCATGAGAATCCTGTGCCTCAGCTTATCAAACTTGGTAATGAAGTACCTTATAGGTTCATGGGGATCCTTCTTCATCTATGTGAGCTAGGCCAGCAATGCATATGCATCTTCTACAGGTTTGAACCTGCCTTCAAATTTAGCTTTGAGTGTATCCCAGTCAGTCACTAACCTAGCTTGTAGATGGTAGAACCAGTCTACAACAGCACCTTATAGGCCTTCCACAAAAACCCTGACTACTATGTCTTCATACTGCACACCTATCACACCGTAGGCTATGCTGAAGGATGCAATGTGTTCATCAGGGTGAACTCTCCCATCACTAAAGAATTTGGGGAAATTCTTCCTTGAATTATGTGGTAGCTCATATAGGGGTGGAGTTAGATTGAGTGGGCCAAAAGAGTTACCCCAGGGGCATTGAACTACCATGATGGGATTATGAAAAAGAGGGATAACAAATTTGGGTGGCATGTGGATAGGCAAAGCTCTACTAACAAAAAAAATTAGTTCTACCTTGGGCTCTCTGGCTTCTTGTATAGCATGGAGCTACTAGATTGTAGAACAAAAATGGGAAAGAACTAGCCCTGCTTTAGCTTAAAGCTTGAGGCTTCAAACTATGTGTTATATCCCAGTGGCTCTAGTCTAAATAATAAAATGGAGATGGAGGAAGATGGTAAGGCTATAATGATAATGGGTAAGACACAAAATAGGGTTGCTAGAGTCTATAATGGATAAGGGTAAGGAATCCTTCAATCTGAAACTTTGAGGCTTCAAACTACACGTTCATCCCCAGTGGAGTCACCAAAAATTGTTGGGTGAATATTTTGTTGGCCAGATAACTGGTGAGCAAAATAGGTCTCTTCAACCACAACATAGGGAGATTGGTCAGCCTAGTGTGTAGGTTTACTACATCAGAGGTGGACAAATCTCTCCTCTCTTCAAGGGGAGGTTCCCTATAAACATGTAGGAGCTATATACTATATATATAAGTAGAAAATAACACTCAGGGGTAGGATATAACATCCATCTCTCTTCTTTCAGAGATGATGTTCACACACAAAGGAGAAAATCTTGGTGAAAACACTGAAGGCACTTCTCTTCTTTCAAAATTGTTATTATAGGAAACAACAGAAGTTCTTTTAGGTAGGATAAGTAACTAGTAACAGAGTACAGAGTAACCAGCAATCTAAGATGTAGCACAAAGTCTCCACCTTAACTACCCAAGAGTGAGATACAAAGAACAATGGGGGCACAAAGTCATCCCAAGGTCCTTTACACAGAAATAAAAAATAAACAAACACTAAAGACAACTATGAGAGCACAAAGTCTGAAAGTAGCTAGATTCAAGACACCTTCCTTATCACTTCCACTAGCTCTACTTGTTAGATTGCATAAACAAGAATAAATTTAGGAAATAGACATAAGAACAATCTCCTAGAATGATACAAGCTATAACAACACAAAGTCTGAAAGTAACTTGCTTTCTGATTCAAACAAAGAAATATGATAAATAATATGAGATCAAAGTCTCAGTGATGCCTTTCAATTTGGGTAGAGTTTTGCTTCTGGTAACAGGAAGATCTCCTTAAAATAACAAAAGAGATTACAATATATAGCACTCTAATAAAGACTTGGGTGCTTGTTTTCATGAAAAAGGCCCATGCTAAATTGAATGCCTTCAATGCACCTTCTATTTTATTTGGAGGGACCATGCTAGGAACAGTTCATTACCATAACTATGGCATGTCCATTCATCTAATATGTCTCTTCCTTAGTATGGATTGTTTAGTCCTTTCCCTGATGTCTACATAGCTGTCTAATTTGTCTTTACTTCCAAGAAGAAAAATAGGTTGCATCCTTGATTTGGTGTGCTTCAAAAATATAATTGATCCACTGTTTCACCTACTAGAAATAACTCCCTTCAAGATATTTTTGTCTCTCCCTCTTTTTGCTATGATTTGTGCCCTCGGGCTATCTTTTCCCCTTTTTAGTTTTGTCTTTTCCTGGCATTTGAGATCTCAAGGTTATATCCTTGGCCTTGTTGGCTCTTTACGCTCTTCCATTAGTGGTTCTTCCCTTTGGGATTTTGGCCTTTAAATGCATTCAAGTCCATCATCCTCCTTAGCAATTCCTTCATGTCTTTTCCACTTACTTTGGCCACTTTTTTTATCTCAACAAGTGACACATGGCGTGTTCCACTGTGAAATAGGTGAGGACACGTGGCAGCATCCACTTACTTTATCAACTCCCCCGAGGCCCACCACAATCTTTATAAAAAAGGGAGAGACCATGGATGTTGACTCTTGGTGGCTTCCATCGATCTTTTCAAGGGACACGTGGCATGTTCTACATAATCTAGCAATCACACGGATGATAACACTTGGAGCGCTTTGCTCTCGAGCTTTTTCCTTTCGAGCATTCCTTTGGTTGGGCTTATTTCCTTTAGACAAAAGTTTGAAGGAATTTATTTAGGCTTTGCCTTAGTCATTTTCCCATGGAAAATACTTCTGAAAGAATTCTAACGGCTCTTTCACTTAATAATTTCCTTCAGACAAAAAGTCTGAAGGAAATGTTCCCTATCAGCCTTTGAACAAATCCGAAGGAATTCTATCTTTTTTGTCTTCTCTTTGACCCTTGAACCAATGTTGCCTACCCTCTACAAGGGCACTTGCCTCTAGTTCATTGCCCTCTATAAGGGTATTTGTTCCTTTGGCTTTGGGGCAGCCCCTTGAACCTACCAATTGAACCCACCGATTGAACCAACCTTGGTTCAATGGTTCAATTGGTTCAATCTCTTTATTTGGCTAGGTTTTTTGTCTGCTTGAACCAACCATGCATTGAACCTTTGAACCTTAGAACCAAAATAGTTCAAAGGTTCAATGGTTCAATGGTTCAAGCCTTTATTTTTCTCTAAGTGTTTTAAATCCATTAAACTATGAAGCAGTTGAACTTGATGAACTTTAGACAAAGCACTTAACTCTTGCTGATGACATTAAACCTTTAAACCCATTAAACCTGTTGAACCAAAATGGTTCAAGGTTTAGTAGTTCAATGGTTCAATGGTTCAATCCTTGCTTAGATGCTTGTTGATGGACATTTATGATTGAACCAAGTCATTGAACCAATCCTAAAAATGACCAAGTGTTGAAAACTTGTTCTTTTGATTGAACTCACCTGTAGAAGCATTTAAACCTATTGAACCTACTAGTCCCTTTATTGAAAAAGCTTAAAAAATGAGGAATTTGAAAGCTCAGAACAAATTTCAAGAAGGGAAGAGATTATTTTGGTCTGTCGAACCAAAATAGTTCACATGTTGTCCCAAAAATGAGAAGTCTATTTTTGGGGACAACACTTTGTATCTACATCATTTTTTTTTGTTAAACAAGGATTAAATTCCTCTTCTTGTCTAACTTAAGATTGTCCCTTAATTTACAATATTTTCACCCTTTTCACACCTTCTTCCTATCCCTTTGAAGACAACTAATTACAACATAGAACCATGTGATTAACCACCATAGTCATAGCCTAATCCTAAATATGGGTACCATGGCTCTACTCATAGCATGGTTCTCATGGATACTTTTCATCCCTAATTGGATAGAATCCCATGATCATTTTCTCTCAAAACCCTTTCACCTATCATTAATATCTTGTGCTAAAGTTTTGCCCTCATAAAGGTAAACCTATATAGACTTGTCGATGTCTAAACCTAGCATCAAAATAATTTGAGATACTAAAATATCACTTGGGTCACATATCTCTAGCATTATAGACTGTTCTCTTGAAGGGTAGCTACCCAAAACTAAATTTCTTAAAATATAGATTTCTCCCTTGAAGGATAGCTACCAAATAAACAAATGAAAACTTAGACCATTCCCTTGAAGGATGGCTAAGTCATTTTTCTCAAAGCAATAATTTGAAGCTTCCCCCATTGATCAACTTCACAAACTTATCAAAACTACAGCAATAATAAAAGACCCCATATCAAAATCAAAACAAGATATCATAAGAAAATTGCAATTAACTTTCATACATAGCATTAGTAGACTTCTTTCATCGATTAGTTTACACCTTGCATGAATACATGAACTTGTCTAATATAGTTCTTAGGTCACCTATAGAAGGGGAAAACTAACCCATATAAGGTTACCTTACCTATCACCCATTTACCCTTCACCTACCACCTACCTCCCCTTTATACCATCTACAAATCAAGGGATTATGAGCTTCCTTGACTAAATGTGATCAAGACACTTTTTTATCAACAAAAGCATGCTTATGTGAAGCATTCAAAAGGCTCATTTTCCTTAAGCCAATCTAAGTTCAATTTTTGTTTTATCCTTACAAATAAAAGCATCATGTTTTTTTTCTTATCCTCTCATCATTGGTTCATGTAGACATATGTCTCATGATTCTTATCTCTTTTCTACATCTGATTTGTTATCTAACTTACTTTATGTGCTTTCATCATAACATCATAGCCATATTTAAAATATCACATCCATAATCAATGAAATAAACCACATCTTATATCTATAACCATCAATAACCCGATAACCATAATCAAACCATCCATAATCATAAACATCATATCCATGAACAAAATAAAACATCATCCATAATTATCACATGCCTAAGCTACTGAGTCCACATCTCATAAACATAAGCATAAAACATCAAAACCAAGAACCATGAAACATACATCACATCTATATATAAATCACATCTATACACATCATCATATACATCATGTCATCAAAATAAACAATACATGCAATAATGTATATTTCTCTCAAAACATGTACATCTCACTAATATCTATACATCATATTATATCATATCATGCCCTTAGGACACCACTACCACTAGCCCCTCCTACACTACCATTGTCATCTGGTGCATGTCATCCTAAAATCCCCTACACCAAGTGAAACTACCTCTAAAATCTATCAAATGGGATGAGCTTAGTCTCACCCTCTCTCCTCCCATAGATACATCTCCATCTCTACAATGATAATGTATGCCAAGTGTAATGAGCCCACCTAGGAAATCTGGAATACAATCTCCAAACCACTTCCCCCACATCTAAGCCATCCATTGCATCCCTAAACTAGTCAATATCCCTAACACCTCCTCTATCTCCTTTGAGTGCATATTCAACCCTCATGAATCCCACTTTAAAATACATATAGGCATCGCCCTCCCATGGTAACCCCATCAACCTTAGAACCCTAATATGCTCAGAATCCCAACATAAGAACACAACCCTCACACTGATCCCATATCATCAGTGAGCTCAAAATACCCACAACTCCTTATATATCTAAACTAACAAAATTGGTGCCCACCTAAACACTATCCTACCAATCAAAATCTCTACCAACACTCTAAATAATAGATAAGGAAATCATCCACTACTCAAATTTGGTAATAAAAAATAGGAAACTTCAATCATCATCATCATCATCATCATCATCAAATATCTATCATCTCAATCCTTCTAGTATAATGGCCTATAACTAAAGCTATTAGCATGCCAACTAGCAAGGGCTTGATCCTCACCATACAGGAGCTCCATATGCTCATCCCTCTCTTCACTCTCAATATGGTATATTGGCTCCCCTCAAATATATAGCCATGTGATCCTATGAACATCCTCTAGTATGATGGTCATATCTCCTATCGATAAGAGGAAGGTGTTCATGGCTGGATCCCATCTTTTAATGAGGGTCCTGATTGTCACTATATCTCATATCATGCATTGGTAATGCATCATGGATCAAAGGCTAATCTCTTATATATTTATCTAATCATCATCAGTCATCCCTCCATGGATCTCTACAAAGATCCAAAGAACTTGATCCCTCATTTTGATTTGATCTCATGCCTAAAAAATTAAATTTAGCATGCACACTTCGTTTTCCATTACCATTACTCATGTTCTTTCACTTCATTCATTATACCTATATCAACTCTTTATCAAACCTAAACCCTCCTAAATCAACTTATTCCAATGCTACTCTTATAATGCTATAGCATTTTCAATTTACCTCTAGCCTTAACTCTTTTATCAAAAACACCTACCCTAACCCACAAACATTTTAACATAACACTCCTACTTTAAAGCTACCCTATCCCAACCAACCCTTAGCACTTTCAACACTAAAAATATTTATAAACTAACCCATTTTCCTAAAAACTTTTATTAAACACCTTCACCATTTACCTGACCACTGATGGTCACTATTACTGTCGATGGTCAAGTGACCATTTAGCTTTAGTAGTCGATCATCGATGGTCAAGTCTGATCATCAATGATCAGGTAGGACCATCAATGGTAAAACACTTAAACCTAACTTCTTAATCTCACCCATAATAAAAAAAATTCAACAAAGAAAACTACCTATCCCTACCCTTTACCCTACCCCCAACCTAAACACCCCCTCAATTTTGATTTTCACTTGTTAATTTTACCAATCACACCTAAAACCTAAAATTAAGGGGAAAACCACCCAAAACCCTACCAAAACAAACACAAATTAACTAAATTCAACTTCAAACAACCAACTCAACTAATCTAATAATTTAAGGTAGCACCTACCTCATTCTTCAACTACTATCAAGGATTAATCTTATATCCCACTACCCTACCACATCTTCATCTACCATACATGTTTGGTCCCATATTGATTAACTTAACACATACCTCCCACCAATCTACAACTACCCAATCATTAGTTAACCCCACCTCATTCGAAGTATCACCTAAAAAATACCAAATTTCCAAGATCATAGAAGTCATAGGAGTCGAAAGAAAAAAGTAAAAATGAATTATCATATTCACTTTTTATGTTCTATGTTTTTGGGGTTTCCCTTGACCATCTATGGTTAGGGTGACTAGTGATAGTTGATTTTGGAAACCCTGACCATCGATGGTTAGGAAACCCACATTTTTAAAAAAATTAGGCACTAACACCTTAGTGCCACACTTTTGGAGATTTCCTTCTCCACCCAACCAAAACCAACCATTGGAGAATACCCTCTCTGACCAATCAACCACCCAACCACATCTACCTTGATGTTGGCCATTTTTGGCTTGAACTATTGCATATTTTTCAATGACCTTGCCTTGGTCCTTTTGACCACACTGACCAACCTTTTCATGTTAAACATTTGAATTTGTACCACCAAGTACACAACCAAACCATTCATGTTTTTTAAAGGAGCACTTCCTACCTCAAATACTTATGAAAACACCATCCCTATCTAGAATATTTTATAATACTAACCAAACGAGTTATGCTTAATGTTATGGCCCGTTACCCATCACCAATCCTTCTAGAACTAACCTTATTTTTTCCAATAATGGCAACCTTAGTCTTTGTGTGATCTCAATTATCACACTTTGTTACATTTTATTTACATTTTTGTGCTTTAAATACCCAACCACTCTTGTTACCAACCTTGTGACTCACCATAAACTACCTGTCAAACCTCAACTCAATTTGGGATTCATCTCATCAACTCCTAGTTTGAGGGGGAACACATCCTGCCATACTCAGGGTCAACTAGACCTTCAACCAATAATCCATTTTTGTTTTATATCTTGTTGATTCAAACTGCATAACAAAAAGGGGGGAAATGTAGATAGTAGAAAACTATACATAATGGTTTTAGATGTTGAAATGCTTGAGGACCCCCTAAGGGCCACATATCCCTTATTGACCCACTGACCAACCTATCATACTTTGGGTCTAGTTAGATACTAAGTTAACTAACTCACTAACTTACTAACTAACCCTTCACCCAAACCTTTTTAACCTAGCTTAACCCTTTACCTTTAGACACTTGACCATCAACAGTTAGCATGACCGTCGATGGTTAGACTAATCATTGATGGTCAGGTCCTCACGATTATAACACAACACCAACTATGTGTAAGCTAACATGACACAATTTAATATGACCACCTTGATCACTGCTAATAAACTAAGAAGCATCAAAATCAGTATGCCAACCTCCTAGGGAACCTTCTATCCTCCATCTCTCTTTGCCTATAAAAGGAGGGGAGTAGGAGGTGAGAAGATATTATCATCACAAGTATTATAACACATGGGTTTTCAAGATTTTCAACCAATCTTATTTTTATTAATTCAACAACTTTAATAGATATCTGAATATCTACCAAAATTTATCTTGAGGTAAAGTATCATTACTCTACCAAAATTGCTCCAACAATTAGTCATCGACCATTTAGCAATTAATATGTATATTTTGTATTTCAACTTTATTTATTTGGTTTCTAAATTTTGGGCTTGAATCATAACTCTTGCACCTATCTTATAACTTCCTTGTCCCTAACCATACCCTTAAAAAACCTTTACCTAATTATTGCCCCATTCTATGACTCCCTTTTAAGCAAATTCAAAATCTATAGGCAACTATCGATAGTCAACATAACCACCGATGGTCACCTCCAACTTTTGATGGTCAACATAACCACTGACAGTCACCCTAAAAACCAATTATCACTATGGTAAGGAACAATAACAAATTATTTCTAACCCCTCACCCCTAATCAAATCCAACTTTTTATGTCCCTAGCTATTTACAAACCCCTATCTTATTTTCTAAACTAGACCTGATCTATTTTAACACTAATATTGACCCTCTACTGCTATATTTAGTTTATTCCTTCAATAAGCATTCATTTCTCCTTGTATTTCATTTCAATTCTTTTCTATTATTTTATGCAAGTACTTTCATTTTATCTCTTTCAACTTAATTGTTATCAAAGAGTGGATTGATAGCCTCCTAGCAAGCTCACTCTTCTTAGATCTAACTCATGCTAGACAATCCACCCTACTATCTTTATAACAACCCCTTTTTTTAGTAATTTATTATCTACATGTCACCCTTCCAATATAAAAAGGAGCTTTCCACACTCGTATGGATCATGCATTCATAATAACTAGGTTCTTCTACCACACCCTTACTAGTTTCTCACCTTCTTTAATTAAGAAATGAGAAAAAATTGAGAGAAACACACACATGAAAATAATCATTATTTAAAACTCAATCTCTCATATAAAAAGACAAATCATGGTGTAACTACCCCTTACAAATTCCTAGAATCCCATCCCTGCTCTGGTACCAAATGAAATGCTTGTGCCAAGATTAATCAAAATAGAAAACATCTGAAGCATTTTCATTATCTTAGGAATAGGAAGATGTACATATAAATATGCATTTATATTTAATTGAAATAAATAATCCTATTTTATCTTAAAGCCTATAATAATGAGTCTATTAGACTCACATAACAACCATATGGAAATAACTTATCAAAATCAACCTGAAATAGTGAATAGAAAAATCTAAGACAAGTGTTAAATGTATATGTATAAGAATATCAATAAAAATAATTGAAATTATTCTCTAAATACATGCTTTATGTAAAATATGAGGGACAAGATCCCATTGGGCATGTAAAATGTATAAGCATAAAATCTAGAATGTAAGCTAGATAAGAAATAACTTTAAAATTAATTCTAATCTAAACTAAACTTAACTTAACTTCAAAGATAGAGTATCAACAATAAGAGAAAACTAAATGAAATACTTATAAAATGAGATGCATTTTTTATCACCTTCTCTATTATGTGATCAAGGGTAGATTTTCTCTTGTGTGCTAATTTAGATGCTTAAATTCTTTCCAAAGTGTAAGATGAAATTTGAGCTTTTTGATTAAATTACCATAAATATGTAATTTAAACTCAAACATCAAATTACATAGTAGGAAGGATTATGGAAACAAAATAGAAACATAAGATAAAAAACCTTATCAAATTCCTTTTTTAGCTAACCTCCTTTCAGGATGTTTAAATAGATGGTTGATTGCATGTAGACTCAAAATTTTGACACAGTGACATTTATTGATAAGTGTTTATTGATAATTGATTCATGGACATGGACTTGAATCTCTCTTGATAATTGGACATGGAGGATTTATGATTTTTTAAGACTCATAAGTTGGCTCCAATGGAGGATTAAGTGGTTTAAATAGAGGAAGAAGAAGGATTTTCTAATGAATTAAAAATTCATTCAAAATTTCTAGATAAAAATAATCTAGAGAGGGAATTCTAAGGAATTTAAAATTCCTTATAATTCTCTAGATAGAGAACTCTCTAGAGAAATAGGAGGGTGGTGGAGAGATCTAGATTCCATTATGGAATATAATGTTGATTAGGAGATGATTAGACTAGGTTAATGAAGTGATGATGTCATGTCTAGTGGGTAGGTTCGTAGAGAAGCCTAGGAATAGGTGTGATTTTATGAATTTAAAATTCACAAGTGGGCATAAGATGATTTTAGGTGATAAATAAGATGTTAATAATAAAATAATAATGGAATTAATATTAGATGGGAAATATAAATGTTAATATAGATATATATAAGAGATTAGATTATTGACTAGGGGGAATAAGCAATGTTAGATAAAATAATGATGAAAGGGATTAATCATTAAGCATAATTAGTGATAAAATTAGTAAGCTAGAATACACAAGCAAATTTAGATGCATACATTTTTCCCCTCTTTGAAATGGCATTACGAGTGAAGTGAATTGGAAGGAATAATGGTCTTTCAAAGAAAAACCATGTCATAGATGTTGGTAGATGATATTAGTGGATATGATGCCACCTCAAGGGGACATACGAGGGTGAATGAGATATATGGCCTCTCAAAAGAAGAAATTATGGGCGGGATGCAATGGATAGATGAGGGGATGAGATTTAAGATGTGTGGTAGATGACGAGGAAGATGAATTTGACTTGGGCAATGAGCTATAGATTGATGATGATACCCCTAACAAGGACACATGCATAGGGAGTAGAGATGATTGTGTTAAAATTGTCAACACATCCCAAGGGGGAATCAACCATAACATGATGATGATAGGATTAAAAGGACACAATATATAGATGTATCCCAATGAATGACAGATGAAAGGGAGAGCTATAGGCCAGGATAAGAATGATTAGATAAGATCAATGATGGGTGTAGCTCAAGGATAAAGTTGATCAATATGATGAAGAGGATAAGAGAGAATAAATAGTGTGATTGAGTGACCAAAAGATAGGGGGATGAGGATGGATGATATAGATAGTGGTTGAGATATCCTTGGGTATTGAAACATGGCCAATTATTGCCTACATAGTCTAAAAAGACCTTAGGCTGATATAGTTCTAACTAGAGGATAGATGATAATGATTGAATAGAAGGTGATGATAATGACTCATATTAGTGATGAAAGGGTGATTTTAGTGATGAAAGGATAAAAGATTGGAAATTAGTTGGATGGGTGAAGAGGATTATATTAGTGGTGTAAATAGGGATGATAAGATGATTAGAGAAATGATGAGAGAGGGAATAGGTGATCAATCCATCACAATATCATAAGGCTCATCATAGTCTATGCAATCTATTAAATATATCACTTGACAATAGGCCCCATGATATAACCATGACCAAGAGGATGTTGTGCCAAAGTGCATGGGCAAGTAACAAACTATACATCCTTGAGGGCACTTTTTATGTCCTCATAGCATCCTTATTCATTTCCCAATATACGTAATGCAAAAAAAACATAAGATAAACAAAATATATAAAAGACATGCCAACCAAAAAAATAGAAAAAATAAGTAACACACACGAGTATCAACATGTAGTGTCCTAATGTCTTATCTAATGATAGGATGAGTGACTAGGTGATGGGTTGGATGATCATGATGTGATTTTGGACTTAGGATGGACTTGGATTTGGATAGGGTGATCATGATTAAGATTAGGCTAAGATGTTACCCCTAGTTGAGGATATAAGTATGGAGGATGGGAGAAGGTATTGGAATATTGATTTGGTCTAGAAATTGAGTCAAAAAGTGTCCAAGGATGGTGATATAGAAAACTGATGACCAAGGATTACCAATAAGCAAGGCCTTACAAGATTCTAATCTAGAAATAAGAGGAGATAATAATGGGATCAAATACCTTTCATACTAGTAAAATAGTGATTATATGGGTGCTAGGTATGAAGAGCCAAGGATAAAAATAGTGATAGGATCAAGTACCTTCCATAATATTAAAGAGTTGATGTGATGTGTGTTAGGTGTGAAGAGGCATTAATAGGGAAATGATGGGCTAGATTATAATATTTTACAAACAACACATCAAGTACCTTCTATACTAGCAAAGAGTTGATTTGATTTGTGCTAGGTGTGAAGAGGAATTAATAGGGAAATGATGGGTGTAAGATTAAAATATTTGACAAGGTGATGGTGATAAAAATAACTTAGTCAAAAGGATGATGTTAGATGGAGGGATGGGTGACCACTCTGAGTTGGTTTCAAAACTAAATCTTATATCCAAAGATGGGGAATGGGAAAGAGGAGATGGATACCTAAGGTGATGAAAGTTGAATATTATGGAGATGGATACGACTAAGGGTTTAGACATAAAACAAGACACAATGGACTATTTTTGGCTTTTTCAAATTTTATAATTTTTAGGGTTTTTGGTATATTTCAATTATTACATATTTTCAAAGTATGTATGTACACTATACAAATGGGGTTACTAGTAAAGGGAAAACCATGCCTAGAAACCAAGATAAAGATTAAGGGATGAAATAATGCATGGGATGACAAAAGGATGATGATGAGAATGAAAAGGGCTGGATGAGGACCAAGGAATAATGGACTAGGTATCACTAATAACCACATCATGAATGAACCAAATGTTTAATGGTCTAAGTGTCTATTAGAGGATATGCCAAGATGATTCTAGAACATTTCTCAAGACACCTTCCACTCATTTATGAAAGGTCAAGAATGGAAACAAGGATGGACATAATATAATGTAGGATATGATGGCAGTAATGAGTGTGATGGAGGGGATTGACAAGGGACATGGATGGGTGATATATACAAGGTATATAAGAGATATGATAAGGAAGGTCCCAAAGTTTTGAGCTATAATGCAAAAAAATTATTATTTTACCATGACACTAGAATCCAATTTTTACCATGGTACTTGCCCAAGGTGCTAGAAGATTAGTTTTCATAATTGAATGGATGATTTTCTAATTTTTTTAGACATTTTTTACTTTTATTGGGCATATAAATTTATTGTAAAAGGGTAAGATGTAAGATGTAGGAATCATTATGATATTTAACTGATGCCTATTATAGAGATATGTGATGCTAGGATTATGTCTCAGTGACTTTTATTGATTCTTATTTTAGCATGTTCTAGACATTTTGATCAAGTGTATTTGTAAACCCTATGAGGGATAATGCTACTCGAGGATTTGAGAAATGGGATGGATGGGATGATGTCATGATTTTTATGATGGTATATAGGATGGGAATGAGAAATATGATCAAGATGGATAATATTATGGGATGGGGAGTGGAAATGGTGTTTGACAGTGGCATACGCCATTAGGTATGGTGAAGGGGATTTTTTATATCGGTGCCATGAGATCATAGGATCTAAAACCTTTTAACTTGTTGAGTCTTTGATCTAAACATTAAGAGGATGATCGGCCTTATGTTATTATTTTTTACTTTTTTAATGGATTGGATTTGATATTGACTGACCCCTAGTGCCCGATTTTGGGTTTCATTAGAGGAGATTGATTTTTGACTTGATATATGATTATTTTGACTTTGATATGCCCCCAGTGCTAGATTATGGGCTTCACTAGGGGAAGACATTTTTTAATTAGGCTGATGATTTAATTTTGATTTATAAGATCAAAGACAATGTTATCAAGATTTATGATTGTTGGATGATGGTCTTAGATCTTTGTATTTACATCACACAATATGGAATGTAGAGGGGAATCTAAAAATGCATGTCCCTATTCATTCCCATCATGCAGTGGGATGTAGGGATTATAGAAGTGAGGTAGATGAATAATGTTAAGTGATATATTAAGGGGATAATGGATATCATAGTCCTCATAAAGGACACTAGGAGCCCTAGCCTCTATGTTAGAGAATGTGTCCTCAAGAATCTATAAAGGATTATGAAAACTAGTTGTACTATGTACATTCAAATGGGGATCAGATTCACTCTATAAATATTAAAGAGGTAAAGTAATCAAGAAATTAGTGATGACTTCATCATCTTGATTGGGATTAAAATATATGCCTGGTGATGTAATGGAAGTATCTAGATTATAGGTACCTTAAAAAAGATAGTCATTATTAGCATCTACTACAATATCGATGAGGGATGACATTTCTGATGAGGAATATAATTCAAATATTAGTGATGCATATGATCCTAAGGTAGATAGAACTTGTTCTGACTATGATACTAACTTTGATGTGCACGATGTAATGTTATGAGAAAAGGAATGATTGTCCATGATTATCTTCTTAATGTGGGGTTTTTGGTATGATGTGCAAGAGGAATATGATGGAGGGACATTGGATTGAGCAAAGATAGGTCCATGAAAAGAATAATGGGATATGGGAGGACTAGGATTATGGGGAATAGACTTGTTTTGAATGGATGGGTGGTCAAAGATGGGGGAATCATGGAATATAGATAGGATTTCTTGGCCTTGGTTTGGAAGGGGAAGAGATTGATCATAATCAGGAATGAAGTCTTGACATTCCTCTTCTTATTTACATAGGGAGAGAAATTCATTTGGTTCCTCCTCAGTTACTATGAAACCATGGTCGATGAGGTCTTGGGCATAATATTAAAAAATTTGACATCATTTAATACAATGCCCCCAAGTTTGATGATAGAGATAGTATCTATTTTCTTTATACTATGAGGGCTTAGGCTTGGTGGGATTAAGATGTCATACAGGTGGGTAGACCATCATATTAGTGGTGATAAATTGTTTGAAAAGTGTTTCCAAGGACATATGAAGGGGAGCGTAAGGACTCACTTCACTATGTGATTTAGATGTGAAAACATTGGAATTTAGATTAGATGGTTGTTGATGTGACTAGGTATATGTATTGATAGTAGATGAAGTGGCCAAAATAGGATTCCTTTTACTAGTGCATGAAGGGGTAGATGAGGGATCATGACTAAGAGATGGAGGATGTACACATGACTCACATTAAGGGGTTTATATTGAAGTTGAAATAAGTTGAATGGGGTCAACATATTTGGGAAGTGGTACACCCATCATAAGAAATTGAAAAAGGATCTCATCTTTGTTGGCATCTATGTATTGGTCTATAAAATCAAGGTTGAGGTTCATGGTGGTGGGTGATAAAGGATGGGGGACTTACTAGGCTAGAGCATTGGATTTGGAAGGATGTGATATGGATATCATGTTATTAAGGGATGAGGTTAACAAGATAGGATTTTATTTACTAATAGGACAAAGGAGTGGTGATGGATTATGATTGATAGATAGAAGATATGATTATGGACAAGTATGAATTATGGCTAAGGGATTTTGGATAGACTTAGTGGATGGTGGAAGGGAATGGGAGGGAGATAAGGTTTGATGGTGGACTTGTTTAGGAGTTGGTTTTTATCCTTTGAGGTTAAAACCATTAGGAAAGTGACCACCCATCTTCCATAGCCATGAGAGGAATTCATATTTATTCTTTGCAATGCATTTATTGATGAGGGTGACTACATCAAATAATGTTGAGATTAGTTTAGATAGGTTAAGGGATTGTGAATGGGATATTGGCTTGGGTTGAATGGGATAAATATCAAAACATAGGTGAGCACCCATCTCTAGTTCTCACAAAAATACTTCATCCTTATTAGCTAAGATGTATTGGTCTACAAGAATTGGGTCCAAATCCATGGATGATGGTTGATAATAAATGGATGATGAAGGATGCCGATGTGGGGGTAGACTGAGGATTATAGATGGTTTTTTTTTTTTTAAAATTTTAAAGGACCGAGATAGTATGATTAATTGATGATGAGTGAATGGATTAAAAACTAAGATCAAATTTTAGACTGATAGTACAATAGGTACCAACAACCTATCCATAATGCCTAGCTATTAAGCTATCAAAATGGATTGGGGGTTTTATGGGTGCCCAAGTTCCAAAACTAGTAATATGATGATTTTATGGGTGTTATTTAGGAGTAGGCAAAGATGATTATACTAAATTTATGATGATGGGTTTGTTAGATTGATACTAATAAAGTGATAAGATGATAGAAGGATATTGACTAGGTATAAGATCTAATCGTATGATGAGTGATTTTGGACTAGGGTGGTAAGATGATAGATATAGATAACACTAGATCAAAACCTTAGACTTATTTTCTTAGGATAGGATGGGATAAGATTATGTGATGAAGGATAATGGGATAAGGGCTAGTATAGGTAGGTTATGATGAAGGTGATTAGGGATAAAGATGGGGGTGTTTTAGGACCTATATATGACCTAAAGAGCCAATTAGTACAAGGTTAGATTAAATGGAGATGAGGTCAAGAGAAATTATTGATGAGTAAAGTGGATGTAAGATAGGATGTAGATGATGAAATAAAAAGGTGATTAAGATAGGTAAAGGTATGACTATAAGGAGGGAGACTAGGATAGGATGTGACCAGAAAGATGTTAAAAAAATGTACAATGGGATAATGATATGGGTGTTCAAGACATGAATAGAAAACGTAGGGGATGATTAATGGTGAGTGGAGATGTTTTGACTAGAAGGGGGGTTTTAAGGCAAGATGGGAGATGGGATAGGATAATAAAAATGATATATAAAGATAATATGTACAAGGGGATGATGATACATGTGTTCAAGACAAAGGTATATATAAGATGATGATTAGTATATACAAAGGATGGATAGGTCTAGTGATGATATATGACTAAAAGGATTTACAAGAGAATAAAGGTATGTCTAAAAGGGTAAGATAAGGATATACAAGATGATGATTAGGAAAGGATATGCAAGATGATGGGGTGATGACTAAGGATACAAGGATATAGTGGGACTAGGAAGGGATGAGTAATGTACAATGGGATGATGAAAGGGATGTATAAGACAAGATGTAGGTGATGGGGATGCAGATTAGTATGAGGATGGATAATGGGATGATGTGGCAAAAATATAAAAGATAAAAGATTGATTATGGATGTAAGACAAGAGGTGGTTGAGATTAGGATATGTCCATTATTAGGGTTGAACTAATGATGGGTGGATCTAGTAATAGGATATGACTAGAAGGATATACAAAAGAATAGATTATGCACAAGGGGATGATGATGAATGAATATGGTTAAACTAAGAGGGAATCAAGACAAGATGGTAGATGGGATGGGTTATAGATAATATATACAAATGGATGATGACAAGGATGTACAAGGTGAAGGTATATACAAGGTTATGTATACAAGAGGTTGGTGGGGTAAGGATGTATACAATGACTATACAAGATGGGTTGTGTAAAGACCTAGAAAGGTATGTATAAGATTGGGTAAACACTGACTTGACTCACATACAACACTAGTTTAACATAACACACACTAAATCAAGCAAGCCACAAAACTATGATTAGTAAACTAAAGGGAGTGTAGCTCGATGCGTGTACCATCTAGTGGCTTCACGAGTGAGGTTGTAGGTTGATGACCCATTATAGTATTGACCAAAACCTCTCAAACCCACTCACACACGATGGATACTTTAGAACTAATACTAACTCCTATAGTAGTACACTAGTTATAGCCAAAAGTTCTTATTTTAGCTTGAATGGGCTCTCTAGGGGCATCCCTATATACCTAAAGGTACAGTGGGGCCTAAGTCTATATAGGGTGTTGTCTAATGCCTAGTTTAGAGAGTTAACTCTTCCCCTTCATGAATGACCTGTATGGGGTCAATCATTTAGCCTAATGATAGTTTTCCTTGATTTTTATACTCCATCATAACATGAAGTTTGGATTAGTGTGTGGTGTTGAAATACATAATTACTATCCCCATAAAACTATGGTAAGTGTGTGGGTTTCAATTCCATGTCACATTTACCTTAGAAAATAAATGGGAAGGGGTTTATTGGTGGTTTTTGATCCTCTAAGAATCACTATAAGGATGCAAGGAGGAGAGAATACACCAATCATAGGCCCATGATACAATCAAGCAAGCCAAAAGATTGATTGACTAATTATGATTAAGTGTGATATATTCACAAGATGAAAAAGATAGACAAGAATATATAGGACTAAATGATATATATAAGATGAAATGATATAAATCAAGATGATTAAAATGATTTGAAAGGATTTTTAAATTTCCAAAAAGAGTCTTTGATAGGCAACTTTAAAGCACATGGTTAGTAGTTTATTGAATGGCAAGGAGAGATAACCTGCAAGACAAGACATTAGTAGTTTTGATAATTTACCTTTGATGATCATATCACCTTCAAGTATCATCAATTCAGTGCATAAGCAAGATTAGATAGATGATTAATATTTTATCTAAGACCCATCAACATGCAAAACTGATGATTAGTAATTTTTGTCTTGGATGGTCATGTGTATCTACAGGTTAAAAAATTTCCCCTATTTAATTGAAATCTATAAAATATTTATAATAGACTATGAACTAATATTTCCCATAAAACTTTTTATGGCTAGAATTTACTCTTTTAACAATAAAATGTTATTAAAAATGGTGTGTGTGTGTGTGTATATATATATATATATATAATTATTTTAAGTTTTAATTAAATTTGGATGATGTGATAAAATAATATTCTAATTAAATGATACTAGACTAATGACTTAAAATGACACGATTATTCTTTAATGACTTGACCGTATTTACTTAAGGGATAATATTAACAACCCAAGTAAATCCAAACCCTAATACCAAAATGAAACCTAACCCAAATTCAATGATTTGAAATCAAGAAACTATGGTGCTTGGTAATGGCATTTTAAGGTAAAACAACTGTGTGTGTAAAATGTTGGTGGGAGTTGGATGGGAGAGGTGTGGCATGGGGATTTAGGCAAAACTTTCTAAGTTTTAATTTTTTATTTGTTAATAAAACATCCAACAAATTGATTTTGTTAGATATTCAAGAAAAATCCATAGACCTGCCTTGCTAAAATGCATTTTCTCAAGGTGAATGAATCCACTCTCTTCGTACCCACAAGGGATTTGTATTTGCTATATGTCCAAATTTTTAAAATAAACTTATCAACATGTAGATTAGGTGTAGTATTTTTGAGGATGCCTATAATTTTTTTGATGATATGAGAAAATGAAATCAATTCTCATACAATGTAGGATACAAAAGACATGGGTATTTGCACTATTTCACCAAATGTAAGGGACATGTATTCAATCAGTTCTTTGCCAGCATGTTCCTAGCCTTGGCTATCATTTTCTCATTTAGGGATAAATGTCTCAAAGAAAAGTGCATTGGATGGTTAGACAAAGCACCTTAAAGAGGCATTTAGAATGGATAATCACTTATCACACATAATAACATAGAATAGATAAGCATTTAAATCTCATAACACACACCATAGGATAAGCTCTCAATAATCATTAATTTAGAATAAATCCCACTCACTTCTAATAGTATAATGACCAATAGATAATAGGTTATCGGTCCCTATAAATACCAATTAAAGGGTGAGGTAAGTTTGAAATAAAAGATGAGATAAAATGTGCATGACCAAGGTTTACTGCACCAGATACCAAACAAAAAATTACTTCTCTATCTTCGTTTCAATTCCACTCATTGAGCTGGATGGATTAATTGATAAAGATGGTGCACTACTAGGAAAAAGACCTTCTTTCACCACCTTACATGTCATGTCTAGTATATCAAAATTATCACCTTTAATTCTTAACATGCATATGAATCTAATCATTATAAAACCCTCATTCTAGGATCCACTCAAACCCCCTATTAATGCTTCTAAATGAACCACAAGTGCTTTCTAGTGTTTAAATAACACTTCTCATTTTATAATCTAAAGATTCAAAGCATGATTTGTAGGTATTTGGAAATTGAGATGCCCGTGGTGGAATAGTGGTAAAGCAACATGAACTGTTCCACAATAATTATAAAAATTGATAGTAGGGGGCCATCTTAGTACCTTTCTTGAAAAGTGTGGATAAACTGACCCAAATCTGGACTACTGACTAGACTAAAATGGTTATGAATAATGTATTTAAGCTAATATGATTTGTTTAAAAATAAGTAAAAGGGAAGGTAGGGTGAGAAAGAAATAATGATTATTTATCTATATTATGAACATATTGACAAGACTTCAACCTTTTTTGAGTATGATCTTAATAAGAATGCATTGTAATATAGCCTAGGCTCATGTTTTACCACAAACTAGGCCTAATTCTAAAGGAGGAATGACAATACAAGTAAAATTGAATTTGCTTTAAGGTTTTACACTACACTTAGATAGTTAGAGCACATCTTTGCTACAGAGTAAATGAAATGAAGTAAATTCAATTCTTTCAACTAACCTAGCATACACAAATTAGCAACCTTGTAATTAACAATCTTACTCAGTATTTCTTGATATTATTCATATTCAAAATAGAATAAGAAATTGAGAAAATTAGCAATTCAAACATGCCAAAACCAGATAATTCTTGTAGAATTATTTGATCTCTTGTATTAATTACTCAAAATTATATAATATCTTGAAATCTCTCCCTTTAAAATTGGTAATACATGCCCTTTTATAGAAATCTAGGTAGTATACCAATTAGTTTTATAATTATAGGTGTGCAAAAGATAGTTATCCTTGTTACAATTATAATAAAAGTATCTTTTATAATCTTACTAACCTAGAGGCAATCACGCTAACAAACTAGCATGTCCCTTAAAAAAATGAATGGGTTGCCTTATTGGTAATCCATAATAAAGATGCTCAAGTTGGGTCCCTTCATTGATGTAGGATGCTCATGGCCTTTGTATGTTGTTAATCCACTAGGCCTAAATCCATGGCTATCCTAGTGATGCACTCCTCTTATTGGTTTGCCAGCTCATCAAAATATTTATCATTCCTGGCCAAGGCTTCTTTGATGCTCTTAACTTTATTAATTCTCTCCCCTACATTTAATATCATGTTCAAAACTCTACTATAATCCCTTCTTAATTGTCCTTGACCCTTTCCACTAATTTTTTGATTCACCAAGGTGGCTTTGTGATGGAATTATTCATTAGTTATAATCCCTAAGGTGGTAGTCTATGTAGGATCCTAGAGCATGGTGCCTAGGATATTTTCAATTCTGCTAATGAGCTCATTTTATTCTTATATGATCTCCTCAACTTTGACATTCCAAGCATTCAAAGCCTAAATTTTATCTCCGATAATCCCCAATATGACACTTAAATGTGCCATACTAATAGCCTTGAAGTTTGTGATTTGCTTCTTAATCTAGATATCAAGGAGTTGAGTAATTTTAGCTTCAGAGGTTTGTCATTGAGTAGCTAATTCCATAGCTAGGGCATATTGATCTTAAAGGGCCTTATACCTTGACTTCATGGACTTTAATGACCTGAACATGTCTAAAATGACCCATCTAGTATATTGATCATGGAGTATGAGACTGAGAGAACAACTTGAGTCTATAAATTCTCTTTTTCTTCCTTCAAGTTCTTAATTCTTTACACTAATCCTTGGACACCGGCTCTAGCCTATTGATATTGAGCCTCAATTAAACTCACCACATCCTCCTCATGGACTAGATTTTTTCCAAGTTGTTGTCCTCTAATAGGGGTTAACCTTATGAATGGCTCCACCTTTTGAAATGTGAACTCTTTTTGGCCTACCATGGCTACCCTTATTATGGTCATCTCCAAGGCTATTGTGTTTGGGTAAAATTACTCCTTGACCTCTAGTTCCTTGAATTTTGGAGGCTTAGGCACCTCCACACTTGTACTTCTAAAGGCTCCTGAGGTACCAATTCCCTATTTCTCTTGAATATGTTAAATTTACATTTTTCTCTATTCTTATTTTCTCACTATATCTCTGATCCATGGCTTGATGTTTTCATCTTCATTCAATCCAATCCACATCGAGGCCCAATAAGGGGAGAAGGATGGGATATTTTGCATATTTCCATATACAAACTAGTTAGAGATGACTATTCCATGAATTAGATTTTCATCATTGAAAAGATTGACTTCACTAGTGGAATGAGCGATGGTTAACCTATGCCTTTTTTTGGAGCCATATGCACTAAGGCCAATTTTTCCTTCCTCTTTTCCCCATCTGTTGGGATCAATTCTTTACCTACTTCACTAGAGGGATCCTCCTCCCTATCAAAACCATATGTAGTTACTATGTCAATAAGGGCACCTTCCAATGTTTCTCCTTATTAGAGGGTAACCATGCCAATGAATTCAACAAGGGAAGAAGGTCCTTATGGGAGAGTTGAAGGTGTAGGGCCTTCTATAGGTCTCTCCTCTATATTTGGTTCTTTAGCCATAGCTTTGCCTTTTCCTTTGATATCCCTATGTTTCTTAACCTGGGCTTATCCTGTTAGCTCCACTTGTTAAGGCTCAGATGACTATCCCTTAGTAGGTAGATTTTGATGAGAAATCTCAAATGAATTAGGCAACAAGTGATAATGCAAAGGGTGTAGTTTCCATCTTCCTCCTAAAGGTTTGTAGCCCCTAATGAACATGTGCTCCAATTGGATGTTGTGATCTCCAATTCTGGAAAGTACTTCAAAAAATTTGGCTCTGATGTAGATGTCATCACCTATACTTAGTTTATGTCCATATTCAATATTTGGGACCTTCCTATCCTAGATTTGGTTGATTACCCTATTCCTAGGGTCCCACATTTTGAGATCATCTAACTAAAAATCAAAAGAATTCCTATGTACCACCATGACCTCCATCTACTTCTAATCTTTGATTATGACTTTACCAATGTCTAATAGGAAGGGATGGACTTGAGCTTTCTTCTTATATTTACATGTCCTATCCAAACCTTGAATAATTTGAGAGGAAATCTCTTATTCTACAAGCTTATTGGGGACATGAATTGGTAATCTATAGGTTTGAGTCAAGATTCCCTCTATCCTTATCATGATGCAATCTAGGTAGTACCACACATCCCCCATGGTTTCCATTTATTTCTTGATGAGAGGATGTAGTATTCACATAGGTATGCCTATGATTGCCTCATAAATGGTTGGGAAAACACCATCACAAGTAAATTACATATGGTTCCTACACTTGAATATATGCAATTTAGAGTAATGGTGGGAGATTGTGGTCCTACCATCAAGGGACCAGTTTCTTATGCCAGGGAAGGTTATAAAGGCTAGGAGGTAATCCAAGAGGTAGGACATCATATTAATGGTCATGAATTGTTTGGCGAAGAAAAATCTTATCAAGTCTCCCACATGAGGGGTTAATTTCTCTCCTAGCATAAAGTGGACATAAGATACCCATACTTTGTTCACATAAGTAGTGGAAGGGGAACCAAGGGCTCTATTTATCAAGGTCATGGATATCCTAATGCCTTATCTAAATTAGACAATATGAATTTTTCCATTAGGGGACCTAAAAACATGGGATCCTTAGATTAACCAGGGTGTGAGGACTGAATCAAGGTCCTATGTGTTAGTCCAATCTCTCATGGATGGGAGCTCAAGATGGGGCATGGGAATATTGTAATAGGTCTCAAAGGACACGGGGGAAATAAATTCAACCATTTTGGTGATTTCCTCTCTAATAATCCACTCACCATCTATTCTACAATCCATGAAAATAGGAGCAAGTACATTGATACAATACATAACCTCTAGTTTTGTTGTTGTATGGTGAAGGCCTACCATTTGAATTATAACTATATCATTATAATGTTGATGTGTATTAGTGTTTCTCCTCTCCTCCTGAGAGATGGGCTATAATTCTTCTATAAGGAATAATAATTTTGACCAGTTCCTGACTCCATGGACATTTAGGGCCACCAAGTCTAATTCGATATACTGGACAACCCTTCATTCATTGTTAAAGGTCAAATAGAGCTTAGCTTTCATCTTTAATTATTTTATACTTTCCACCATTGATGATACAAAATTTTCTTCATAGGATTGCCAAGGATTTCACTAAGGCACTTTTTTTTCAAAGCTTAGTTATGCTATCTTGACAAGGTGAAGTTAATTGAGTCGACTTGAATCCTCTTTATCGAGTGTTTAGGGTTTTGAGATTTAATGGTGGATTTATTCAGACCTTAACTTCATACATTCCTTAAATTTTATGGGACCTTGTTATTCATTCCCTTTATCTTTTCAATGTCATAAGATCTTGATTTTATCTTTTTATGCTTACATGGAGTCCATGTGGTAGCATTCTGGACTTTCAAGGCAATTTTCATATTTTCCCTTCACATACTAGCCTTTGGATTTTAAAAGCCTCCTTTATTTTTCTCCACAAAATCAAGATCTTGGGTTTAACATGATCCATTGATCCAAATCCAAGTTCTTGTACTCCCATTGGCTCATCGATATTTAGGATTATGATCATGACACTTGGCACTCTCATAGATTTTTCTTGTGCTACATATCTTTGTCAGTTATTGTCTTGGTCACATTTTAGCCATGTGTCAAGATTGTAGATCTTTAAAAATTCATTAGGATCTTCATGCCATTGGATTAAATCCAATGATTGAGCACTCACTATTAATCTTTGTGGGGCCCTTTTGTTTAGTATAGGCCCTCTCACGTTGTTGGATAAAATCTAGTAGGTGAGTGATCACCATTGATCTTCATGGTGAACCTAGTAATTAATTGAACACCTTTATTAAGTGTGTCTCTTTAATTTTATTCTTATAATTATCGAGTCACCATGCATCCATCTCTTAGATTTTTATGTACCTTTTGACTTTTCTTCCTATATCTCACATCATTGGATCAAATCTAGTGAGTGAGAAGTTGTCATTGATCCTTTTATGATGTACATTACTTAAGCAAGATATTTTTATTTAATACCCTCTATTAGATCAGATCTAGCAAGTGAGCAATCACCATTGGATCTTGAAAAAGACACAAGGAATAACCATTAGTATCAAAGACATAAATACTTAGGATAGATTATTAAGACTAAGCTCAATATTAAATATCAAGTCATTAATATTAATAACCTATTCTAAGTTAGGTGACTTTAAAAAAGGATTGCATAAATCATGTTAATTTAGACCTAAGTTAAAATAAAGGGGAAAGGAATGAATAAAGGCTCGGGTCATCTTAAAAAACATGATAAACCCTTTTGTTAACTGATTTATTCAATCATCCCTGTCGACTTATCTCTCATTAATATTTTAATTTAAACTTAGGGATACCTAAGGTTTGTGAAAAACAAACCCTAGACCTTCCAAGGAACCTGCAAGAACTTAAGAAACTCTATTATCTAGGTTAGCTTAGAACAAGAGGTTTGTAAAATACACATATGTGTTTCATTCATGAGTGGATGATCTTCAAATTATTTCAAAAGGGACCTCATTGTTCATATATTTAAAACTTAGATATATATGTCTCTAAGGGGTCCCTAATTTTTAAAATGAATGGGGTATGTTGGTCCCAACAAATGGTGACTTCCAAGGGAAACATAGCAATATGTAAGAGCTTCCAAACCCTAAGTTGAGATAAACATTGAGGTCACCATTCTATTTAACCTAAGAAACTACCATCTAGATTTAATTATGGTTGAAATAAACCTTACACTAGTAGATTTAAAGTTAAACATCAAGACATACCTAATCTATGTGTGTGCTTTGATTCCACTTACTATTTTCCATAGGGCTTTAGAAGTATTCCTTAGCTTTCTTTTTTCAATCATTTATGTTGACCTAGGTGTATTACACATTTTTTTTGTCCTTTTGAATCATAGTTTGTCTTAGGGAAAGCTTAGGCATTGCTTTATTTCCAACTAGGCATCCATAGCCCTAATATAGATACCTTTGGTTCCACTCATGGCCTTGTTCCACTACTAGCTAGGCTTTCATAGCCTCGATGGAGGTTTATTGAATCACCTTCTTATGAAAGCTTCAATTTTGCCTTGTATTCTTATTATATTTTTTGTATTTTTAGATATTTATGATTTCAATAAGGTTGGGAACCAAGATATCTTGGCTTAGAATTTTGTCAAATATTTTATTTTAGAAGGATCACTTAGGGCTACAACCCTTTCCATATACAAGGATGTTGATTAAGTGCTAGATATTGGCATGCTCTTGATAATTTAGGTCTCAAATCTGAAGTAAAAATATTCTTAAAACTAGTGTGGATCTAGGGTCATGACATAAATCTTATGGAATGACTTCCCTCTATCTGTCTATACTCAGCTTCTCAAAGTTGTATCATGATGTTGGTTTTCAAGACTAGGGTTGCCTTTGTGTGGGGTTCACACCTTATCTTTAGGATTGGGGCCCATTTTGAGTAGATTTCATAATTTCCAAGCTTTAGGGATGCCTCCAAAATACTTTGAGACCAAGGAAAAATCATAGTACAAGCAACACACAATAGAAAGTAAGAGTAATCAAAATAAAAGAACTAAACAAATATGAACAAACTTATGTACAAACTAGGGACAAGAAAGAAAATATGCATAAAGCAAACTAACTATCCTACCTAATTTAATCTCATCCCCTTACATGTTACTCTATAAAGACCCTAGGAGGGGTGGCAGAGAAGTAATTCTTGATATATTACCCATTAGTAGGCAATGTGAACTCTACCCCTTGTAAATATTTGAGCTTGAAGGTGTTGTTCCCCAATGTTTCACTAATCTAATATGGGTCAATCCACAAGGTTTTGAATTTACCATTCTTTCCTTTAGGTTCATATTCTATGTCCTAAATTAGGACTAAGTTTCCCTACCTAAACACCTTGATCTTAAACCTTTTATCAAACCATCATTTTATTTTGGCCTGGTGTCTGCTAAAATTAGCAAAATTAGCTTCCCTATCATCTTTCATTTGGATGAGGTCTAGTAGCCTAGAAGTGGCATGTTCTTGACTCTCCTCCATGTATTCTTGCATGAAACTATATGTAGGCAATTTGAGGGTGATGGGGAAGATGGACTTCAGCCCATACACCAACATGAATGGTGAGGCTTTTAAAGCTTGCTTGATTCTTATTATGTTATCCCATAGTGCAAACTTGACCAACTTGTACCAATTTCTAGGCTTGTCTTCAGTAGCTTCTTGATTGCCTTCATAAGGTTCTTATTTGTGGACTATAAAACACCATTTCCTTGAGAATATTGATTGGAATAAAACTTAAGGGTGATCCCATTGGCTTAAGCCCATTCAGTCATCTCAATTGAAATGAATGTGCATCCATTATCACATACTAGAGATATTGCGGTCCCAAATCTAATACATATACTTTCTTCTAAGAAGCCAATCACCTCCTCCATTCTAGATTACTTGGTAGCTACTACTTCTATCCACCTAGTGTATTAATTTTTGGTAGTTAAGATATACTTGTGGCCCTCAAATGAGTTAGGGTGGATCACTCCAATGAATTCTAGACCCCACTATGAAAATGGTTTGTCAATCATGATTGGTTGTAGAGGCATGGCTACTTAGCATAGGTAGATCCCACTATGAAAATTTAGCAAGAGTGACATTCTCTTACATGCTTGTGGGCATCTTTGAAGATAGTGGACCAATAGTACCCAACCCTTAAGATCTTGTGGGTAGTATTCCTTTTAGATGGATGTCCATTACCTAGCTTTTCATGGAATGTGGTCATGATTTGAGTGGCTTCTTCTTACGAGACACACCTTAGGTAGATCCCCTCAAATTTCATTTTGTACAATACCCCATCCTTGATCAGGTAGTGGGCTACCTTAAGCCTTAAGTCCCTCTTTTATTCCCTAGATAATCCTAAAGGATAAACACCATTAATCAATAAATGTATGATTGAATCATACCATTCATTGGTTTGAAAACTTCGTTAGTCTACTTGCATGATAATTAGCCTAGGGATAACATTGGCAGTCATTTAGATCAAACCTTGGCACCTTACCAGCTTTGTTATCTTCATTTCCAAGTCATATTCCTATAGAATTGGCATCCACTTACCTCTACATTCTCCCAACTCATTTTGACTCAACATAATTTTGGTAGCAGGGTCCAGTAGAATGGCATGCACCTTATTTCTAAGGATGTAGTGTCTAAAATTATTTACTACCTTTACTAGCACATATCCCTGCTTATCAATCATATAATAGTTTATCTCAACATTCTTAAAATTGGTACTCATGAAAGCTTTTGGATGATCACACTCATCAACTTTTTGAGTCAATACAATAGTCATAGTATGATCAGATATAGAAGCATAAAGATAGAAAACATCTAAGAAATTAGGACTTATAAGCACTGGGGCCTAGTCAATGGCTTCCTTGATGTCATTGAATGCCTTTTTTGATTCTTCCTTCCAAATCACCTTGGCATCTTTCTTGAGTATGTCATTCAGTGGCTTGACAATTTCTACAAAACTAGAAATAAATTTTCTTACAAAAATTATTTTTCCAAAGAATGAATTGAGTTCTTTCATATTATTTAGGAGCTCAATTATAGATATGGAGTCCACTCTTTTAAGGTCTATGGAGATGTCATATTTGTTTATAATGTGCCCTAACAGTTTTCCTTCAGTTACACAAAATATGTTTTTCTTAAGGTTCAATGAAATACCATACCTTCTACATCTTTTGAAAACTTGTTGAATGTGCATGAAGTGTTCTTCCCTATTTTTAGAAAAAACTATGAGATCATCCATGTAAATTATTATGCACTTACCAATCAAGCATTTGAAGGCATGATCCATAGCTCTTTGGAAGGTATCTCTTGTGTTTATCAGTCTAAAAGGCATCTTTTTGTAAGCAAAGGTCCCCCACTTTATTTTGAATGTTATCTTCATCATGTCTTCTATGTCAACCAATACTTGGTTATAGCCTAAAAATCCATCAAGGAATAACATCATAGTTGAACCTAAAATAGTTTGAATTACTTGATCAAGGGAAGGGAGGGGATAATTGCCCTTTTTTGACACTTTGTTCAAATTTTTGAAGTCAATACATAGCCTAATCTCAACATTATTCTTCCTAACTGGCACTAAATTCGCCACCCAAGTTGAATGTCTGATGGGAAAAACTATCCTTGCATCCAATAACCTTTTGACTTCTTTGAATATCATAGGTTCCAACATGGGGTTTATTGGTCTTTGTTTCTATTTGAAAGGTTTACAACTTTACTTGAGGGCTATGGTATGGGTAATGACCCTTGGATCAAATATTTTTAGGTCATGATAAGATCAAGCTATAACATCCTTATATTGGTAAGGAGTTCTTTGGCCTTCTTATTCTTAGAAGTTGTACAAGCCTTTCTAATGTTTACTAATTGAGGTTGCCCTTGAGAACCAAGATCCATAGTATTTCAATCTTTTCCACTTACCTTGGGAACTTTGGAAATCCTAACCAATTTATCTTGGTCAAACGATCTCTCCAGATCAATCATCCCTTTATGGATTTTGTTGTCACTCAATTGGATGACTTTGATATCAAACTCATTCCCTCTAGTTGCATTTTCATCAACTTTATCGATGATATGGGCTTCAAATGCCCCAAAGTTTGTCAATAACTCCAATATCCATTGGTCATCATTAAAGACTTGAAAATGGTTAACATTATCAGGAACTGATGGACATGGGACCAATTCAATACTAAAATCATGGGAGTCTAGACTAGGCATGAGGTTCATTATAGTTGATGCCAATTCATTGACAGCTTAGTTTTCATCTCAGGGAATGGAAGTGATGTTGAAAGAGTAAAAAGACTCAATCAAGTCCCATATTCTAAACTTATACTTCCTGAGTTATGAGAGTTTACATTGATACCTACTCTTGACCTAGTTGACTACAAGTTCTGAATCTCCAAAACCTAGTAGTTCTTTAGCTTTATTCTTGATAGAAAATTTCAAACTAAGGATGAGAGATTTAAACTTATCGAGTTTATTAATGTAGGGGAATTGAAGTCTGTAAGAGGCATGATACATTTTGTTAGTTGGATTAGTTAAGACAATGCCAACACCTGATCTACCCTTGCACCTAGCACCATCAAAGTGTAATTTCCATAGCCTAAGAGTCTCCATGTCCATAGGATCATCCAATTTATTAGATTGTAGGGTGAAAACTCCTAAATCTAAGTCAATTATGTTTACCTTTTCATTAATAACATTGTGCTTTATTATTATATGCTTCATCCATGCTTCCCTTTCAACTTTGATTTAGTTTGCAACTCCCTTCCAAGGTAGCCATAAGTGGTAACAATTAGTAGACATATACCCATTTAAGGCTTTGGTCCATTCTCTACTTAATAGGATCCCATAGGCATCAAGCATGTCTACTCCCTAAATATCAATGAATTATAATATCTTGGGCTCAGTGGCTATCTATATGTGGACATTCAAAACTTATCGAACCACTTTAACCCCTAACTTGTCTAATTAGGTGACAATCTTATCACTCTTGATAGGAGTTAAGCCAAGTTGTTTACATATGCCAACAAGCATGATATTGGTGAAAGCACCTAAGTCTAATAATAAATTATGCAAGTTTTTACCAAATATTCTAACTATGAGCAAGAAAGGGGGAGATTTGACTTTGGCCTTATACATTTTTACATTAGCATGATTTGTCTTGGGAGGTTTGCTAAATTTGAAGTACTCTAGCAATAAATCCCTTTGTTTTGTGATCTGTGTTATCTCATGAAAGGTGATATTAGCCTTTATCTTCTTCATGTCCTCAACTATGTTGCAACCAATTTTGGGAGGACTAGGGACTTTAAGGCTATGCTTGGGAATGCTTCCTCAGGGGAGCTCAGGGTTATTACTTGGAGAAGGATCTAGAGGAGTTCCAAAGTTATTTTAGGGGGTTGAGGTAGTCAAGGGATACCTCTATTATCTGTTCCTTAATGGGTAAGTCTTTTTTAAGAACTATTTAAATGCATGGATTTATTTAGGGTTCTCATCTGGTTCATTTTATTCTTAAAATGGGAAATCAAAGGTTTCTATCATGAAAGCTTAGTCAAAAGGCTTTGGGCCAGATGTATGTGCACTGTTATCCTTATTGAGAACACCCTCAAACATGTCCAAATCCTCTTGGAATGCTTCAAATGCCTTATAAAATCTAATGAAATCAATCTCACCATGCTTAGTTGTGTTATGCATCCTATAATAGTCAAGTAATACAATATCCATGAGGTTGATATCCATGGTTTTCTTCTCTAAAGAGGGGTCATGGTTTCTATTATTATGGAAACTATCGCTCTAGAACCTATTGCCTGACATGTTATATATTTGAAGTTAAAAATTCCTTCTTGAACTTTTAGAAGTATTCCCCAGTTATTTTTGTAATTGGAGGAAATTAGTACGTAGCTTCTAGACCATTTTTAGGATAGATTCATTTTCACTTTTAGGGGTCTTAGAATTATGTACTTGATTATTGCTAGCATTAGTAGTTGGTACTAATGCCATCTGATCTCCTATTCTAAAGCCATTATTAGTGGGTTGGCTCATGAATCCTACGCTTTGATTAGGGTAAATATGATTCAAGGGAAAATATGATTCAAGGGCAACTGAGTGAGGTTTGGAAGTTGGTTCACAACATGCATGTTTTGATTATTTTTAGGACACAATTTCATCACTGGCATGTGGGGGTTAAAATTTACCATCAAATAAGCCATTTGTCCTTAGGGTTAAATTTGATAATTAGTAGTTACTGCTTATAAATAAGCCCTTGTCAATGAGGTTATGGATGGTATGGATCTCTTTAAGAACACTGAGGTCATAGGGTCTATTGTATCCTTGTAGATCTCTAAAGCTAGAATCTCATCTAGCTTATATGGATGTATGGTTCTACTGAACATCTTCTAAAACCTAGAATTAAAGGACCTGATAGGTTCATTTACATCTCTTCTAATAGTTTTAAATTTATGATAAATGATGTAAGGACTGATGATTTTTCCAAACTAATCTATGAATACATTATTAAAATCTTCCCAACTAGTAATGTAGTTATTAGGCAAGTTCAAAAACCATTCATAGGTAGCATCCTTAAAATTGAAATGGAACAACTTACATATTACATCTTCATGCACAACATTAAGTAATCTCAAGGTAGCCTTGAAAGACTTTATATGTTCTTTAGTAGTTACTATACCCATGGGACCAAATGGAGACAAACATTTCTCTAGATTACATGGGAGATCATGGACCACCCCAGGCAAATTGATGGAAGAATAACCTAACCAAGACATTCTTGTATGAGGGAAAAAAGCAAATGTACCTTAAATAGGTGATGTTGGGAGGGATTTATATTTTTTACGTTTACCTTTGTCCTGTCTTTCTCTCTTGTGTTCTTGAAGTTCAAGCAAAGGTTCTCAAGTTTTTGAATGTGATCTTGCCCTGATCCGAGGTAGCTCCAATGTGATATTTGAAGACCTTATTTAAGATACAATATACCACATCAAATTTCCATGAGAAAGGGGTTTAAGCTTAGACGTGGGCTAATCTTTGTAAAGAATGCAAATATTTGGTTAGATCCTACTAAAGACACACTTAATTTTATGAATATGTCCTATCCTAATGCATCCCTAATTAAATAACATCAATTATTGGCCTATAGTAGCCTCAAATTATTTGAAGAATGAGAAGATACATGACCTTTCCAACTTTGAGTCAAATTTACCATAGATCAAGAATATAGATTAGGACCTCCTTCTAGCATCAGCAAAGGTCTCTTGTTGATGCTTATAAATTAACCACAAGTGATTTTTAGTGTTTAAATAACACTTCTCATTTCACACTCTAAAGATTAAAATCATGATTTGTAGGTATTTGGCAATTGAGATGCCTATGGTGGAAATAGCAGCAAAGTAACATGAACTGTTCCATAATATTTATAAATTTTGATGGTAGGGGGCCATCTTAGTACCTTTCTTGAAACTTTTGGATAAATTGACCCATATCTAGACTATTGACTAGACTAAAATGGTTATGAACAATGTATTTAAGCTAATATGATTTGTTTAAAAAGAATCAAAAGGGAAGGTAGGGTAAGAAAGAAATAGTGAGTGTTGATCTGTATTATGAACATATTAACAAGACTTCAACCTTTTCTGAGCATGATCTTAACTAAAATGTAGTGTAATATAGCCTAATCTCATGTTTCACCACAAATAGGCCTACTTCGAAAGGAGTAATGATAATACAAGTAATATTGAATTTTCTTTAAGGTTTTACACTACACTTAGATAGCTAAAGCATATCTCTATTGTAGAGTAAATGAAATGAAGTAAATTTAATTATTTCAACTAACCTAGCATACACAAGTTATCAACCTTGTAATTAATAATCTTTCTCAGTATTTATTGATATTATTCATATTCAAAATAGAAAAATCAATTGACAAACATATCAATTCAAACATGCCAAAACTAGACAATTCTTGTAGAATTCTTTGATCTCTTGTATTAATTACTCAAAATTGTATAATATATTAAAGTCTCTCCCTTTCCAATTGGTAATACATGGCCTTTTATAGGAAGCTAGGTAGTATACTAGTTATTTTTACAATTACAGGTGTAAAAAAGATAGTTATCTTTGTTACAACTATAATACAAGTATCTTTTACAATCCTACTGACCTAGAGGTAATCATGCTTATAAACTAGCATGTGCCTTTATAAAATGAATGGGTTCACTTGACGAAAAGCTATAATTAAGATGTTGTAGGTGGGTTCCTTCACTGATGTAGTATGATTATGGCCTTTATATGTTTTTCATCCACTAGGCCTAAATTCATGACTAACCTAGTGATGCACTCCTCTTCTTGGTTTGTCAGCTCATCAAAATCTTTATCATTCCTAGCCAAGGCTTCCTTAATGCTCCTAGCTTCATTAATTATCTCCCCTATATTAAATATCATGTTCAAAACTTTATTTTTATCCCTTATTGATTGTCCTTGACCCTTGCCTTTGATTTCTTGAGTCACCAAGGTGGTTCTATGATGGAATTCTTCATCAATTATAATCCCTAGGGTGGTATTCTGTGTATGATCCTTGAGCCTAGTGCCTAGGAGCTTTTCAATTCTGCTAATGATCTCCTTTTATTCTTCTATGAGCTCCTCAATTTTCACATGCCAATAATTTAAAGCCTATAGTTTATCTCCAATAATCCCTAATATGGCACTTAAATGCCCCATACTGATAGCCTTGAAGTTTGGGATTTGCTTCTTAATCTAGATATCAAGAAGCTAAGTAATTTTATCTTCAAAGGTTTTCCATTAAGTAACTATTTACCTAGCTAAATAATCTTAATATTAAATATCCTTATGCCTTAACTTCATGGAATTCAATGCCCTAAACATGTCATAAAATGACCCATCCATCATATTGATCATGGGGTTTCAGACTAAGAGAATAGATTGAGTCTACAAATTCTCCTTTTCTTCCTTCAAGTTATTAATTCTTTGCACGAATCCTTTGATACTGGCTCTAGCCTATTGAGATTGAGCTTTAATTAAACTTAACACATCATCATCATGGATGGGAGCTTTGCTAATTTGTTTTCCTCTAATAGGGGTTAACCCTGTGAATGGCTCCACTTTTTAAAATTTGAACTCTTCTTGGCCCACCATGGATACCCTCATTATGGTCCTCTCTAAGGCTACTATGTATGGGTTAAATTTCTCCTTAACCTTTGGTTCCTTGAATTTTGGAGGATTAGGCACCTCCACACTTATACTTTTAGAGGCTCCTGATGTGCCAATTCTCGGTTTCTCCTAAATATGTTGAATTTACATTTTTCTCTCTTCCTATTTTTTCACTATATATTTGATCCATAGCTTGATTTTATCATATTTAGTCAATACAATCCATGTTAAGTCCTAGGAAGGGGAGAGGGATGGAATCTTTTGTAGCTTTCCATAGAAAAACTAGTTAGGGATGACTAGTCCATGAATTTGATTTTCATCACTAAAAATATTAACTTCACTGGTGGAATGATCGATGGTTAACCTAGGCCTTTTTCTTATAACCACAAGCACCAAGGTAAATTCTACCTTCCTCTTCTCCCCATCTAGTGGGATAAATTCTTTACCTACTTCACCAAAGGGATCTTCCTCCCTATCATAACCATATGTAGTTGTTATGTCAATAAGGGCACCTTCCAATGTTTCTCCTTCTTCAAGGGCAACCATGCCAATAAATTCCACTAGGGAAGAAGGTCCTTGTGGGAGTGTTGAAGGTGCAAGGCCTTCTACAGGTCTCTCCTCTATCTTTAATTCTTCAGCCATATCTTTGCCTTTTCCTTTGATATTACTAGGCTACTCAACCTAGGCTTATCTTATTGGCTCCACTTATTGAGGCTCAAATGACTATCCCTCAATAGGTGGATTTTGATGAGTAGTCCTAGAGAGATTGAGTAGCAAGTGATAATTCAAAGGGTTTAGGTGCAATATTTCTCCTAAGGGTTGTTGTCCCTGACCAACTTGCACTCCAATTAGCTGTTGTGACCTCCAATTCTAGAAGTACTTCAAAAAATTTAGCTCTGATGTAGATGTCATCACCTACACCTAGTTGATGTCCTTATTCAATCTTTAGGACCTTTCTATCCTAGATGTGGTTGATTACCTTATTATTAGGGTCCCATATTTTGAGGTCATCTAACTAAAAATCAAAGGAATTCCTATCTACCACCATGACCTCTAGCTACTTCCAATCTTTGATTATGACTTTGCCAATATCTAACAGGAAGGGATGTACTTGAGCTCTCTAATTTTATTTACATGTCTTGTCCACACCTTAAATAATCTGAGAGGCAATCTCCTATTCTACAATTTTTTTGGGGACATGAATTGGTAATCTATAGGGTTGAGTTAGGATTCCCTCTATTCTTATCATGATACAATCTGGGTAGTACCACACATCCCCCATGGTTTCCATTTGTTTCTTTATTAGAGGATGTAGTCTTGGCATAGGTGTTCATATAATTACCTCATAAATGGGTGGGAAAGCACCATCAAAAATAAATTACATGTGGTTCTTGTAATTGAATATATGCAATTGAGAGTAATCATAGGAGATTGTGGTCATGCCATCAAGGGACCAATTTCTTATGCCAGGGAAGGTTACGAAACCTAGGATGGAATCCAATAGGTATGACACCATATCAAATTTCTTGGAGGTCCTTATTTTAATGGCCATGAATTTCTTGACCAGGAAAAATCTTATCAAGTCTCCCATAGGAGGGGTCAATGTCTCTCCTAGCATAAAGTGGAATAAGATACCCAAAATTTATTCACATAAGTAGTGAAAGGGGCACCAAGGGATATATTTATAAAGGTAATTACTATCCTAATACCCTATCTAAATTTGAAAATAGGAATTTCTCCATTATGGGACCTAAAAACATGGGATCCCTGGATTAACCAGGGTGTGAAGACTAAATCAAGGTCCTAGGTGTTAGTCTAATCTCTCATGGATGGGAGCTCAATATGGAGCAAGAGAATCTTGTAATAGGTCTCAAAGGCCATGGGGATGATACACATAACCCTTTTGGTGCTTCCCTCTCAAATAATCCACTCCCCATCTATTCCATAGTCCACTAAAATAAGAGCAAGGACATTGATACAATGCATTACCTCTGGTTTTATTATTGCATGGTGAAGGCCTGCCATCTGAATTACAACTATATCATTGTATCTTTGATATGTATTAGTGTTTCTCCTCTCCTCGTGAGAGATGGGCTGAAATTATTCCATAATGAAGAATAATACTGACCATTTCTTGACTCCATGGACATTTAAGGCCACCAAGTCTAGCTTGATATCCCTAGAAAACCTTCCTTCATTATTAGAGTTCAGATAGATCTTAGCTTCCATCTTTAATTATTATCTACCTACTACCATTTATGATACAAAATTATCCATAATATTTCCAAGGATTTCACTAAGGCACTTATTTTTCAAAGCTTAGTTACGCTATCTTGACCAGGTGAAGTTAATTGAGTCAACTTGAATCCTCTTTATAGAGGGTTTAGGGTTTTGAGATTTAATGGTGGATTTATTTAGGCCTTAACTTCATACATGCCTTAGATTTGATGGGACATTTTTCTTCATTCCCTTTGTCTTTTTGAGCTTAGAATATCTTTGATTTTTCCCTTTTATGCTTATGTGGAGTCTATATGGTAGCATTCTAGACTTTTGTGACAATTTTCATAATTGCCCTTTGGATACTAGCCATTAGCTTTTAAAATCATCATTTATTTTTATTTTTCATATCAATATCTTGGGTTTAACATGATCCATTGATTAAAATCTACTTTCCTACTCTCCCATTTGCTCATCAATCTTTAGGCTCATAGTCATGACACTTGACACTCTCATAAAAAAATTTTGTGCTACATATCTTTGTCAGTTACCATCTTGGTCATGCATTGGCCATGTGTTGATCTTGTGGATCTTTGAAAATTTATCAGGTACTTCATGCCATTAGATCAAATCTAGAGAGCAAGCACTCACCATTGATCTTTACGGGGCCCTTTAGTTGAGTAGAGTCCCTCTCGCGCCATTGGATCAAATATAGTGGGTGAGAAATCACCATCGATCTTTATGGTGAACCCGGTCATTAATTTAACACCTTTATTAAGTGGGTCCCTTTAATTTTTTTTCTTGTGATTAGTGAGTTTCTATGCATCTATCTCTTTAGGCTTTATGTACCTTTTGACTTTTCTCCCTACGCCTCATGCCATTGGATCAAATCTAGTGAGAGAGAAATTATTATTGATCCTTTTATAATGCACATTACCTAAGCAAGAGATTTTTAGCTAATACACTCTATTTGATCAGATATGGTGAGTGATTAATCATCATTGGATCTTATAAAATACATGAGGAATAACCATTAGGCCCAAGGACATAAATAATTAGGATAGATTATTAAGACTAAGGTCAAGATTAAATATTAGGGCCTTAATATTAATAACCTAATCTAAGTTAGGTGAATTTAAAAAAGGACTACATAAAGCATGTTAATTTATACCTAAGGTAAAATAAAGGGGAAAGGAATGAATAAAGGCTTGGGTCATGTTAAGAAGCATGATAAACCCTTTTGTTAACCAATTTATTCAATCATCCCCACCAACTTGGCTCCTACCAATATTTGAATTTAAATTGAGGGCTATCCAAAGAACCTAAAATAACTTTAGCAACTCTATTAGCCAGGTTAGCTCAAAATAAGAGGTTTGAAAAAAACACAAATGTGTTTCATTCATGATTGGATGATCTTCAAACTATTTCAAAAGGGACCTCATTATTTAGATATTTCAAACTTGGACACACAGGTCTCTCAAGGGTCCCCAATTTTTAAAATGAGTGGGGTATGTTGGTCCCAACACCCCCCAAAAAAATTTACAAATCCAAGGCCTCCAATAGTGATATTTGATATGGGGATATGAAAAAACCCTACTATTAAACCCCAAAAAAGACCTAAAAGATATGTTGACATAAAATCCTCAAATAAATTTTGATAAAATTAACAAAACAAATGAAACCTTAGCATATAAAATCGTACAAATATAAAAACAAAAATAACAACAATCTATATCATTAACTCTCAGTGTAATATTGCACCATTGCAACTCTAATCCACATATCCCAAATTATGTTGTTAAAAATGATAATACTCAGAAGTCAAGATAGAACCATAACAAAACATGATGATCCTTAAAGCTTAAGGTTGTGCCATTCATCTCGAGATCTAAAAATATCACCAGTCAACTTGAGATTGATTGTGAATGAAACATATTTTAAAACTTAGAGCAAATAAATTTGTTTGACTCTCTGTTACAAACTATATTATCACACTTTACAATCACAAGATTAGTCCAAAAATGGGAAGGTCCCACTATGGTCACCAATTTGTAAGATGAAATTTGAGCTCTTTGATTAAATTACCACAAATATGCAATTTAAACTCAAACATCAAATTACATAGTAGGAAGGATTATGGAAATAAAATAGAACCATAAGATTAAAAAACCTTATCAAATTCCTTGTTTCAGCTAACCTCCTTCTAGGACATTTAAATAGATCATTGACTACATGTAGACTCATAAAATTTGACATAGTGGCATTGTTTGATCAATCAATGTTGATAATTAATTCATGGACATGGATTTGAAGCTCTCTTGATAATTGGACATGGAGGATTTATGATTTTTCAAGACTCATCAGTTGGCTCCAATGGAGGATTAAGTGGTTTAAATAGAGGAAGAAGAAGGATTTTCCAATGAATTAAAAATTCATTCAAAACTTCTAGATAAAAATAATCTAGAGAGAAGGATGGAATTCCAAGGAATTTAAAATTCCTTAGAATTCTCTAGAGAGAGAAATCTCTAGAGAAGGCGGTGGATGAGGGTGGAGAGTTCTCTATTCCAATAGGGAATCTAATTGTGATTAGTATATGATTATACTAGGTTAATGAAGTGATGATGTCATGGCTAGTGGGTAGGTTTGTAGAGAAGCCTAGGAATAGGTGTGATTTTATGAATTTAAAATTCACAAATGGGCATAAGATGATTTTAGGTGATAAATAGGATGTTAATAATAAATAACAAGGAAATTAATATTAGATGGGAAATATTAATGTTAATATAGATAAATACAAGAGACTAGATTATTGACTAGGGGGAATAGGTAATGTTAGATAAAATAATGATGAAAGGAATTAATCATTGAGAAAAATTAGTGACACAATTAGCAAGAAAGAAAATTTAGATGCATACATAAATAAAATACAATTATGTAGCATTTTGGTATGCAATATGATTTAGATGAATTTGATTTGCTTGAAAATTTGATAGCACTTCGTTAGCTTGAAGGTGGATGATCAAAAGTATTGGATTACACATCAATTTATAAGCTTATTGGAGAAAATCTCTTAGTGTCTTTATTTGAATAGTCTTCTTGAAGTATTGGATTACCCAAGGAACCCCTCTTAGAAAGAAGAAATGGAAGTATCTTTATTTGAATAGTCTTCTTATTTATCCCATGCAAGTTCAAATTAGTGGCACTTTTATTTCTAAAACTATGTGGAAATCCTAGGAATTTCTCAAACCCAACCTCATCTACGTAGGGAATAATTTTTGAAATGGACTTTAATTTAATTTTAATTCTCTTTAGTGGTCTCCCATTCCTAATTTTCATAATTTACCCTTTACCATGGTCCCCAATATTAAGAGCCTTAGGATTTTTAAAAAGGGAATTAAGACTATCAATGACATCTTTTGCAATATTTATTGAGGCAAGATCTCATGGCATATGCTTAGAATTAAATAACATCTTAAATCTAAGGATCTATAATCTATTTATGAAATTCAAAACTCCATACTTTATGTTTATCTTCACAAAGTTGGTTTTCATCTAGAATCCCATGGTGGAAAGACTAGTATTGGCCCGTGACTACTTCTTTCTATGGGTACAAACCCAAAATTGGGTGTCATTTTCTCTTCTCTCAACATAATTACAGTGAAAACCTCAACCATGGGTAGAAGTTAAGGTTTATGGATGTTATCTAGGTTATAAGGTTTGGTAATATTTAAAAATCCCATATCGATCCTGATAAATCTCATTTTCTCTTGTGCATTTTCTTCCATGGCCTATCATTTGGGGATTGAACCAAACATGTAGGGGATTCAAATCCCACTTGACCTACTTGTCATTAAACTGAGACCTTTAAACACATTTTATAGTTTTTCCCCTATGCTCAATCAATGTAGATATTAATTCATACCCTTTTTCAACCCATTCTTTTAGAATTATTTGCTTAAAAATGGTTCTTCTTGGGGACTCGGCCATGTTACCTTTACCACATTTTTTGGAAAATCTTTCATGATGATATTCTTTTTCATATATGGAAAGATAGAAACTATGATATTTTTAATAATGAAGCTATGGAAAGTGTTTTTTTTGGTGACTAATAATTTACTATCATTTCTAATGTTTTTGTTCAAATTCAAGTCTAGATGGAAAATGTCTGCATGGAGGTGGAACCTCAAGAATCTCATGGACCACTAGGGGAGCAATCTATGTGTTGTCATTTTGGTGCCTTTAAATCCTCTATGATTCCATTATCCCTCTTAGGTTTATGGCCAGAGTTTTAATCATCATTGGTCGTGGAGTAGGCAAATTTATTCTCTTTTCTCCCATTTACCTTGTCATCCCCATGGGGTTAGTGTGTTTGATCATCTCAAAAGTAATGGTGGAAAGGGATCAGGTTCTCCTCCCTAAGACAAGTATACTCACTTGGTTGTTACCATTTCCCCCTCTTGGAAGGTCAAATAAATTAAAGATAATTAGTAGACTAATGGTTGGGAGCCTGTACCTAACACAATGGATACTCCAAACACCAATGGTTGGGGGCACAATCCTGATAGTCCCCTCCTACACTTGATCCAAATACCATGTTCACCAATGCTACATAATGACCTTAGTATTTATGTTTGATGGTTCTTGTTTTTACCTCTTTTTTTATTGAACTACTAGATTTAATTACTATTATTATTGTACAACCTTAATTTTGGCATTGTGATGTAATTTGGTTATCTTGAGGTTATTTTATCTTGATGTGATGTGTATTCTAGGGTGTGATTTCTTCCTCCCATTTTTCATATGATTAGCATTTTAATATTTTTTTTATTATTAATAAAAGTGATCTTTTCATTCAGTTTTTTTTTACAAACACACAAGTTTATATTTTAGCTACTTTACATACACATCAATTGAGACAAATTCTTTTAAAAATTTAAATTTGGATTACTATCTTAGAGAATTTTCAAAACATTTATTAAAAATACCTTCTTATATGCTACTTTAGAAAAAATTCCTTGATCAATTCCAATCACATAATATCAACCCAACTTTTATTATATAAATACTTTTAAGTTTAAATATTATGTAATATTATTATTCAAAAAAATTGTTGAATATCAATTAAACATTTTTATAGTTGTTATCCATCTCCATTTGAATAAACTTGACAATTTCAAATCTCACCACCACATGGCAAGGAGTAGCCACTTTGTGGCACTTGTTATATAAGAAATAATTTTGAATCACAAGATAAAAATCATACTACTTAAGTAGATCATTGTAAATTTCATATTTCAGGCCAAATTATGTTATATAAAATAAGAACATAATATTTTATTTATATACTCTTTCAGCCATTTTTTTTTTTTTTGAATGTTTGGTGGTCATATAAGAAAATATTATTCTCCAGATCTATTGTATCAAATTATGAGTCCCTTGTCTTTGGCTTTCATCGATTTAAAAAGTTAGTGGAGTTTTAACTCCTCATCTCAAATTTGGAATACCTATCTTAACCAGATCTAGAATCTAAGATTAAGCCTAATATTTTTCATTTTTAATGATGCTTAGTATACCAAAGCTTACCACTAAGAGAGAGACTACTTTACATTAGAATTGGTCATCATAAGTATCTTGTGTATAGAAAACCAAAGATTTTAAACACTTGTTTTGGACATGCCCATGATCTCAAATGACTTATAAATGGATCCATAACATTTTCATGCCTTTTCACCCAAATCCTATAAATTGAAGGATAACTTTATTTGGAAACTATGTTTAATCACATACATACATTACTTTTATTTGTAATTTTCAAAGCTTCCATTTTGTTTTAGCTTTGGAAATCTAGTAATTGTCCTAATTTTAGTAATGATTATATTTCATAGTAGTTTTCACTTAAGATGATTTTTTTAATTTGATATGGTAAATGTTAGGTTTTACAGGGACTTGGAACCAAAAGAGTGAAATACAAAAGTTTTAAACAGGCAAACTAGGGCCAAAAAACCAAAAAGCAAAAATAGTACTTAGAGCATAAACAAAAATAGGAAAAACTAGTAGAAATAGGAGGAAGTTTCCTCCTAAGGGTTTTTAGCTTCAGTAGTGTCCTTTGTCAGGATGGTCGATTTTTCCTTTGAAACTTTGGCGTAGGTATGGTTTTCGAGGCCTTAAGTTGCTTCACTAGGGAGGATAATTTTGGGATGTTTCTTACATTTTACCTACAAGGGAGATAGTTTAGGCAGGACTCCTTTGGGGGATCCCAAGGGGATTTCAAAACCCTAGGATAAGTCATAATAGGGGTATGAGGGGGATGAGTAGAGTGAACAAAGGCCTAGATAGTTGCGTCGACCTATTTTTATAAATCATTTCAATCCTAGATAAGTTTGGCTAAACCAAAACCAACTTGTTACACCTTAGAATAAAAATCTTCCAACATCTACTTGTTTATTTCAGGCTCCTCCAAGACCATGGCCTTCCCTTTGTCGGTAGATTTTGTATAGGTCCCTATTTCAACTAGCTTTGGTTGGGGGATGAATAATAATTTGAGAGGGAGGTCATCTGGGGTAGACTATGATAAACTATTTTGGGGGGTGCAGTCAGATGCATGGTGGGATCCCTCAATAGGATCCTCCTTAAGGGGGTCCTCTTGAGAGTCCTCCTTGGAGGAGGAACCCCTAGGGGGGACCTCTTGACCCAATAAGGATTAGTATTATTTAACAAATAGGAGGATTAGGCCTTGATGTAGAATGGGATTTGTATCATTAACTTGGTGATGCAAGATCGTGTTCTCAAGGGACTTAAGAAAGAAATAGGGTAGACTGATATTATACCCAATGAAATGACTTTTAATAATGAAATGGTGAGAGAATATTTAAGTTTATTTACCTTCTAGAATCACATATCACATGATCTAAAGGCAAATTTATAGCCAATAATGTAGAAGGTCAGCCCGAGGGAACCCTTTCTTATCCATCTACACAAAATCATTTGTTCTAAAGAACTATTGTAGGGACTCTTGATTTTTTGACTGGTCTTTGAATTTATTATCACTTTCATATGCCATACCAATGGCATCACCATTTAACTCCTCCAAGACATTGATGGTAATGCTTTGCATGGAAACTTTCTACTTTTTCCAAGCCACCATGAAGTCTCAGGCAATCTCAGCGTTATACTTAGTGACCCATTCCATAAATTCTGTAAGGCCCCCCTTTTGAACTTCTTCCAAACATTCTTCTACTCATGGACCTCCTCGCATGATGTTGGTTCCAGTCAATCCTTATCACCACCCATGGGGACCAAGAAAATAGAGTCAAATAGGGAGAGATGAAGCTTCTGGATGGGGTAGAGACAAGAAAGACATAAATGGGTAGGAAGATTCGCTAGGAAATTGTAAAAATAATTAACACCCCATTTTTTGAAATGATTATGAATCATCTTGATTAAGATCCACCCCATCATAGCAAGAATATGCATGTGTGGAGAGATGGATTTTTCAATCCGCATTGGTACTTTCATTACAAATGACATTAAGGACATTTGAGGGGATGATGCTTGCATCATGATTGGATGCATTGGTACTTTCACTTAAGATGAATTTAATGTTCTCATCTCTACATTATGTATAATTTAATCATAAACCAATAAATTGGCCTTATAATTTCAGCACTTAGAATAGTTTCTCAATCATTGGGGATTTGGCAAATGATCCTTGCACTATGATTAGGGTTCCTCCTAATACTTGTAATAGAGATATCCTCCACTAGAACCTAGATGACAAAAAATTCACTCACATAGTTATTTATTTATGCCTTCACTTCAACAGATAGGTTAGAATCCTCATTTATGTGTAAAAATTATCATTGGGCGGTCTCGTTAGACTTCCCTTGTCCCTGATGGTGTAGTTGATGGGTTTTTCATTCCCTTGACATCTAAGTGGTGATTATTTTTGCCTATATCTACATAAGATAATACTCAAAATAGTTGGGTAGACCTATATATATATATATATATATATATATATATATATATATATATATATATATATATATATATATATATGTATATGTATATGTATATATATATATATGTATATATATATATATGTATATGTATATATATATATATACATATATATATACATATATATATATACACATATATATATGTATATATATACATATATATATGTATATATATATATGTATATATATATGTATATGTATATGTATATATATATGTATATGTATATATATATGTATATGTATATATATGTATATGTATATATATGTATGTATATGTGTGTGTGTGTGTGTGTGTGTGTGTGTGTGTGTGTGTGTGTATACATATATATATATATATATATATATATATATATATATATATATATATATCCCTCTTCTTAGGTTTCTTTGTCCCTTAAGGATGATCTTTCACCTCCTCCATCCAGTGTCATTGCAAATGCATGATATTTTATATTGTTTGCTATTTTTTATCTAATTTGTGATTAATGGAGTTCTAATCCAACTAAATAATATATTTGAGTAGATTAAAATGGATTATTAAAATAAAATCAACCACAAATTTTACTTGAAAACAATTGATATTGAGCAATTAGGGTTTTGAATTGAAATATGCAAAGAGATGAGCAACTTGTCTATTTCAATATCATAGAGTTGTATCTAACTATTTTTATCCTCAGTTTGACTATGTCACTATCATATTTAACTATTTTACTTTCATTTAGACTTATTAAAATAACATAGGATGTGGACAACATGAGGGTGCACTCCTATCCAAAATCTTTCTAAGATAAAACTAAAAATTGGGTTTTGTGTGGATCTTCATTGTAGGTGTGTTTTAGCCTATCACTAGCATGTATTCACTATATTAAATTACTAAAGGTAATAATAACTATAAACCATATTGATCATGTTATTGTAACTGAATGACTGTACTCTAATTGTGTTACTACTCTATGTATATCTATAGTAGGAGTATGTCTATTATTTGTTACAAAAATCTTTATCAATGTTCTCATTATGACTAGTGACTAATTTTATTGCCCTTGTGTATTATTTTTTTCAAAAATATTTATTGGTGGTCTAATTATTATTGGTGATTTATTTTACTTCCCTTATGTTATAAGACTAATATAATCTTGTTTATCTTTCTAATCCAGTTTCCATTTCTATTGAATCTTTGGTATAATGGATCTTTCATGATGTTTTTCTCTAGATGTACTTCTAGAAACAAGATGAGTAACCATTGGTTCCTTAACATGAACATCCTAGGAGAACTTGATCATGGTATAATGTGATTTATTAGAACAAGAAGAAAGATATCTAGATATGCTCTTAATAAATGTAATAGTGCCTCTATCAAAAACTACTCAGTAGTGCCTCTATGTATATAACAATTATTATCCTAATGACCATTTATTCGATGATAATTTCAATAAGGTTTGTTTCATATTTTATCTCATTGATGATGTGTATGGTAATTATTGGGAGGAATATTAATCAACCCATATCTAACAATGTCCTAAGAATATTAGGGCCTATCTCTAAATGTATTAAGTTGTATAGGTTATCCCTTAGCATATTATGCTTTAGTTGTTAGGGTGTGGAGCTAAAAGCTTCACCTTATTACAAACATGGAAGATGTTGAGTATGCATTCACCGGCATCGACAGGATCACCGACGTCGATCAGTGGATAGTGCAGAAGGAAATTGACCTCGGTAGCAGTCAACCGACGTCAATCACCTCCAGTCAGACAGGGACTAACGTCGATCGCCTATGCGGTTCCAGAACTGTTGTTGATGAACAGTCAGTTAAGTGAATGGGTAGTTTGCATGATGAAGACTAGTTCGAGTCTTGAGCCGCAAGTCTAATCATTGTATGCATGAGATCTATATAATAGACTCATGGGCTATATTTTTAGGTGTAGAACTTGGAGATTCCTTCCCATGGTAGAATCAAGTAGGATTCTTCATGTATGTAAGATTAGGTTTGATATGCAGGGTGTTGCAGGATCATGGTGGAGAGCTACATGTGATAAGTAAGATCAGGTTGGTCTGCAGGGGTGTGTGTATGTGAGGGTCAAAAGGAGATCAGTGGGGGAGCAAGATCCAAGGTGATAGGAATACATCAAGGAGCAAGATCATGGTGAGATCTACTTGGAGTATCGATTCGTACTCGATTGTACTGGCAGTACAATGAGGTGAACAACAGCTTGTGTTAGCTATGTGTTGTGACCTATTGAGAGAAGATTACTCTTGAGGGAAGATTATTGTAAGCCCATGAAGTGGAAGAAAGAGTGTGATCTCTTTGTTGTAATTTCCTTCTAACTGATTTGAATACAATTGTGTGTTGCCTCTCATATTCTGTGTTATTTCTCATTGATAGTTATTTGTTCTTCTAGTTATTTCCGCATGTTTAAGTTGCTTATACATAGGTAATCATGTGTGCTCTTAAATCTAACAAGTTGTGTCAGAGCTTTGGGGAACCTAGGTCCTATCATTAGTCATTGTAGGAGTTACTTTGTAAATTGGCTCTATACCTTTATGTAGTATCTTAATTTATGGTTGTTATGAAAGCTTATGATAAGGTGGGTCAGTTTACTAAACCAAATTGGATGATTCAATTTGTACCACCTCAAGATCAAAATTTACCTCTAGATTATGTTGTGTGAGTCCCAATTTCTTTTTTAGTTCAAGAATTGCATTAAAAAGATGTTGAAATGACTTGTATGCATGATATAATAAATTTTTGACAAGAGGGAAAATGAGACCTCTACCAAATATTTATTATGTCTAAAAAATTGTTGGTTGATAAATTTATTATTTCATACATGCCTTAAACCATAAGATGTAATCACAAAATGGCTATGATTTACCTTGATGCAATGATGATAATTACTCATATGTAACTCTAGATCCCTTATTATGAATAAAATGCATAAGGAAGGCTTCTTAGAACTCAACATATATACATATACATACATATATACATATATATATATATATATATATATATATATATATATACATATATATATATACACATATATATACATATATATATATATATATATATATATATATATCTATGTGTGTGTGTGTATATATATATATATGTATATACATATATGTATATATGTGTGTGTGTGTGTGTGTGTGTGTGTATGTATGTATGTATGTATGTATATACATATATATATATGTATGTATATGTATATACATATATATATATATATGTGTGTGTGTATGTATGTATGTATGTATATGTATATACATACATACATACATATATATATATATATATGTATGTATGTATGTATGTATATGTATATACATATATGTATGTATGTATGTATGTATATATATATATATATATATATATATATACATACATACATACATATATGTATATACATATACAACATATATGTATATACATATACATACATACATACATACGTATGTATGTATGTATGTATGTACATGTGTGTGTGTGTGTGTGTGTGTGTGTGTGTGTGTGTGTGTGTGTGTGTGTGTGTGTGTGTGTGTGTGTGTATGAAGCCACTAGAGAATGAATGATGAAACCATTTTTATGCCTCATCCTCTATGCTCCTAGGAAATAATTGTAATAGTATCAAATTGCCACTACACCCATTCATATCTATCTTATAATCTTGGAGATGCAAATAAGGATCCCCTTAATCATCAAACTTAGAAAATGTGTGGATTTTGAAATAACATGGTAGGAGTGCATGTAATATTTTACACAATATGGGGATGTAGGATTTAATATCCAATGTAATTTGATGTAATTTATGTTGTAAAGCACCCATAAAATGCATTAAAAATATGATCTCTTGTGAAGGAATATTAAGATCCTGGAGTGGTTAATTTAATACTTTAATTTTTTTTTAATTAAAAAATTAGGAAGAGAGGGTCTTGGGCCCTTTATAAAGCTACCCCATAGGCTCAAAAAGCCTCCAATGAGGCAAAAATAGCATATACATAACACAATAATAGAAAACAAGAATGAAAAAACACAGGCTAACACATAAAACCAACAAAGCAACTATGGGCTATTATTAGTCCCATATTTGGCTAAGAACTCGATGATTTATTTATAGTCACCAAGACTATTCACACCCACATCCCTTAACTTGTCAAAATTCTTAATTGTAGCAGACACAGAAGTCATATGATGAAGAGACTTGGTGGCATATTCAACTATTACTCTCCATTTTTTATGTATTTTATCCATTTTAGCCTTGATTTCCATGACTCCCTCCACCATTGTGATACACAGTAAGCAGCTACCTTTATTTTCCTAGCCTCGAGCCTCTATAACATCCTCTTCCATCTCATTCGAGTAGGGCTCATTCATTTTAGGAAAATGACTCATTCCCTTAGTTTCTTGCTCTGACTCTAAGGGAGTCCCATCTTCACCATCCTTAGAAGTGTCTTCAAAAAATTTAGAGTCATTAGATATGGCAATGCCTTGAGGTTTCTAGGATGAGATTCCAGCAATAAAATTGGACCTAAAAACACCCACACTAGCCCCAGCCTCATTTTCAACCAGATTAGGACCTAGGTCCAAAACTTTCCTTGACTCCTTAACTTCCCTAGAATCCTCCTTCATAGACTTAACCTTTTTAGACTGAATGTTGCCCTCTTCCTTAGCAACCTTCCAACTACTTTTAGTAGGCCCCTTCACAATCCCCTAGATGGGTGTCTCAAGCTTACCATAGGGTAACTTAGGGTAATTATCCTTGGAATTAGGGGGGTCCTAATTAGGGTGTTATAATCTTTAATTATGGGCCCCTCTAATAGAGTTTTAGGGTTGATTTTGGGGGTCCTGGTAGATTTCTTTCCTTTACCTTTAATATCAAGAGAAGGGTGTGATGGGGAGCCTTCCAATAGGCTAAATTTGATTTGCTTTGGGGGACACAAGGCCAAATGAAAGTGGTATAATCTCAAGATGAGACCTTGGTGGATGGGAATGAGGGGGAAGTTAGGATTTTTGGCCTAAATTTCCTTAGTTGACTTAATCAAATTCTCCAAAGAAGACAAAAGGAAAAAGGGGAAGCTATTTTCCATCCTATTCTTGAAATGGTTAAGTAGATCAAAGTGGTAGTGGTAAAATACCTTGAATTTGCCTTCAAGAGTGAAGAACTTCATTATCATGAGACAAATTTACTCCCATGATGATGGCAACTTCTCTCTTTCAAATCCCCCATGGAGCTTCATAGATACCTCACCTTTCCTAGAGAAAATCCCCATTTTTTTTGGGTCTAGCACCTTGTTATGTTGACTAATGTTTTACCCTTTGATGGGGATCTCCATGGCTTACCTAATCACCTCCTTAGAGACTTCAAAACTAATACACCCTATACGAACTTGTCTATAATTCTCCTCCTAGGAATCAACAAACTAACAAGATAGATTCTCATCATGACTAACCATCTTTTCAATGAAAGAAGCCACCTCACACTCTTTGATAATGTGCTAGAATATAGGGTCTTGTCAAAAATCCTCCAAAGAGGTCAACTCAATCTTGACAATGTTTCCACCCATATTCAAAACTAGAGAGACACAAATCCCATGAGACTATTTAAGGCAAAGATCAATGGAATGCCTTACAAGATATCCAAAAAGATTAATAAGTTATTTTGAGCCTATCAAGGACCATAAGAGTTCTAATCTCATCATATCAAAATAGTTTTGGAGATTTGTGTAGCCTTTCCCATGCTAGAACTCAACATTGGTACTGACCTACATCTGCTATCTCATGCAATAATCACTAGAGATGGGGCATGTTAAGAAATAATTACCCTTGATCCAACTTAACCTATCCACATCTCCTCCTCTAATCATCATTTGGACACTCATATCCCTAGCCATCTAAATTTTAATCACAATAGTCTACCTATCTATCATCCACCTCTTCCACTTCATTAAGGTCCAGTTTGTATCCCAATCAATGTGGCTTTGTTTCCTCAGTTTCCAGGTAAGCCAATATTTAGGCCAAATCTTTCTCCCACTTGTAGAAATACATGTGGGTATCTTTGTGTGCTTATTGGCTAGCTCCATGCATTCTTTACTCACATTCATGTGCTAATTGTTGGGTACCATAGTAGTTTTAATGACAAAGTGTTGAGCTTGGAATCCATTAGTTCCATAATCTATAAGTATATTATCACCTTTCAAGGGGAAATAGTTACCCACACTAAAACTGATCATGAAAATGGAAAAGATACCACACCACCTAATCCACATACATGCTTCCATCTTTGTTGAAAATAATTTGGATCTTGCTTGGTAGATTAGACATGGTTCTCCAGCACTACCAGCCATTACTGTTACTTCCTAGGTTTGTCATAATATCTACTACTGTATTATCCTCCCTATAAATATGAGAGACCTTGTACTCATCCATAGCATTAATAATCAATCATATGTATTTTATTATATCTACCAATTTCCAACATATGTCCACTAATCATAGGGTAGCGTTAACAATTAATTGTGGTTCTCTTTCAACATGAAGTTTTCAAGTGCTTAGGGAAATATCAAGTTTAATTCCCCACAACATAGCAAGGGATTCTACCTCATTATTACATTTAATTCCAATTCCCCTAGTGTATACCACTATAAGCATTTCAAAATCTAATCCAATAATGCATCCTCCACTAGCCACCCCTGGGTTCCTTTTGGCTGCCCCATCAAAGTTGAGCTTAAACTATCCTTCTTGAGGCAAGGTCCATTTGGTATTGGTCGTAAATATTTTTTTTATAATTTTCTATTTGATAAATGTTTGGGATTATTGTCCATTATTCCAATATTATCTATTCTTCTAGACCTAGAGAGCTCTCAATAGCTTTGAATTTTCTGGTATTAATATTCTCTGCTAGCAGCTTAGAGAATGTTTGAAACACCTCCAAAGGGGTTTTATATTTTTCCATAATTTTTTTTTATTGCATTCTATCCATAAATTCCACACAAGGTGAGGGGGAATTTGAACCCACAATTCCTTCACTATTATAAATCTAAATGGGGGTCTCTGATCACTAATCAGGTCCACCATCATGCCATTAAAAACCTAGGTCAAGTTAAGCCTCTTCATAACTAGGCTCCAAATCTCCCAAGAAAAGTTACAGTGCATAACAAGGTGAGTGGTCATTTCTTCCTCCCCATAAAGAATACATCTATTTGGAATTTGAAATCTCCTCTTCTTTAAATTGTCCAGAGTTAGTATTTTTTTATGTACTAGCATCCACTAAAAGAAGTTGATTTTTGATAGAAGTTTTGAAAGCCAAATTTTCCCCCATAGCCTATACTCACTAGTCTCTAATAGTAATTGATAGGAGATTTTAATAGTGTAAAATCCCTTTTCATTCTTTTCCTAGATCATCTAATCTTGTTTGGGAAAAAAGGAGAGCCTAAATTTAGCCAATTCCCCTTGTAATTGAAGGGAAACCTCTTTAATCTCCTCCTGATCAAGGGCATAATCTATGATGTTTTTCCAACTCCTGTTATCCCCATTCTTATTAATGTAATTAGTCACTTTATACCCAAATAAACTACAATATCTATCCATTAGTCTACCATAATTCAAGTCTTTAAGGGGTAGATTATTTAGCCATTTGTCCTCCCAAAATCTAACATTATTGTTATCCCTAATCTTCTATCTGATGCCTCTGAGGAAGAGACCATGGGTTTTGAGAGTCCCATTCTAGATTATTGATCCTTTAGGAATAACCTATTCCATTAGTATCTTGTTACTAGTATCCCCATTGAGATACTTAGTTGTCATGATGTCACTCCAATCATTGTTCCCTTAAATTAGGTTCCAACCTATTTTTTCTATGAGGGCTTTGTTCATGAGATGTAAACTTATTAAGCCAAGGCCTCCCTAATATTTGTGAGTGAAAACCTCTTCCCATCCTACCAACGTAGTCCTATTATTTTCTTCCACCCCAAACCATAGGAATTTCTTTTGTATCTACTTAATAATCTTAGCCACAAATCTTGGGATTTTGAATAGACTGAGGAAGTAGTTAGATATGCCTTGAAGGGAATATTTGAGAAGTTGAAACTTACTTTCTTGACTTAGTAGGGCTCCTTTATAACCTACCATCTTTCTCTGTATCCTTTCAATAATCATGTTCCAATAATTTAAGGTGACTTTATAAATCAAAAGCGAAATCCTAAGATAAGTGGCAGGCAACCTCTCACTAGAGCATCCTTAAGTTCTAGTGATTTTCTTATGAAGGTCTTCCTGAGTGTTTAGGAAATAGATATGGATTTTCTCAAAATTGATACTCTATCAAAGGCCCCTTCATAGGTGTTAAGCATGTTTTTCCATCATCCCACTTCCACTACAAAAGTAGTTCTAAATAATACAGTGTCATCAATAAACTATTGAATAACCAATGGTTGGGATGTGGAATTAGGCTTAATGCCTCTAAAATACCCCCTGCATCAGTAATTTATCAACCTTCCTACCTAGGACTTCTGATAGTAAGATGAAGAGATAGGGAGAATAGGGGTATCCCTATTTGAGGCCTCTCCCTAAGGGGAAATAGCCTTTGGGAGAGTCATTAACCAAAATAGAGAATTTGACTGTGGAAATACACTCCTTCACCAAGTTAATCATTTGATCTTGAAAGCCAAATTTCTTGAGTACTCTAATAAAAAATTCCCAATTGACTCTATCATACACTTTAAAGATATATAATTTGAATATCATACCTGGGGTTTTAATTTTGGAGATTGAATGAATGATTTCATGGGTGGTGATGGCCACATTAAGAAATTGTCTACCCAAAACAAATCCTTTATGGCTAAGGGCAATGAGTTTGCCCAAAAGTGGTTGAAGTCTGAAGACTAAAATCTTATAGAAGATTTTATACATCATATTATGGAATTTGATTAGTCTAAAGTATGACATGGAGGAGGCATCCATCTTCTTTGGGACTAGGGCTATAAATGTACTATTCAACTACCGTAGGAGTCTACCTTTTTGAAATAAATATTTGGCCACTAAATATTATTGTTATTATTTCCATTGATACACTATTTTTATTGGGAGGAAGGGGTTGAGGAATGATGCTACTTTATTAATGGTGGGCTTGGGAGATTCATCAATATATAGTATATTATTCATTTTCAAAAGCATAGAACATTTTATTGAAATAAATGGCATAACACTGTGATATACATTAATATAATCTACATGTTCACATGATTTATATTTTGAAATAAAACTAGGAACATTATTATGACTTGAAATAACATTGTCATTGATCACACTATTATTTTATTTGTCATGTAACATGCAATAATTATCAACATGAGTGGGTGGAGATAAAGGAATACTAGATTTAATATCCTTGTCACTATATTCATAATAATCATTATCATTCCAATTTCCACCATGATCATAGTCACTTTCACACATAGAATCAATAGTTTAAGTAATCACACTTTCAAGTCACTAGAAGAGGGTGTTAAATATAATTTAAATTTGCATTATCACTCATATAATCATCACCTATAATAAGAATTCAAACTTACTTTCATTATCAACATTTGGAATTTGGACATTATTTTATGTAGGAAATTTAAAGGAAGGAGAAAGAGCTATTTTTTATGATTTATTCAAAGCATCATGACATGAAAAAGAAATATAATTTTGAGCTTCATTATCAATATTTGAAATTAAAAAACTCTTATTAGATGTAAAGGAGGCACAAAGATAAAAAGTTACATTTTTAACTTTTTTCAAAACATCATCATGTGCAATACCCCCATTTGAAATTGAAACATTCTTTGTTGAGGAAAAGGTAAAAGGAGGAAAAAAGGTTACATTTTCACCCTTGCTCAAAGAATTTATCATTTTCATTTTTTGTTTCAAAAGAGAATGGAATAGAATATGTATTTTCACTTTCTACTTTAGAGACATCAATATAAAATGAGAAAAGAACATTGTTATAACTAAGATGCATTTTTTGAGATACAACATTCTCATGTTTTCATGCAGTTGGATGGAAAAATTTGGGGGCAAAAAAACATGACACAATGAAAAATACAAAACATTTTATGTAAAGGGCATACACCATTTTTTTTTGAAAATCCAATACAAAATATGAAAGGGTTGGTCTCAACCCTAAAGTATGTACACCCTTTGGAGTCTAAAGGGTATATGCCCTTTTGTAAAGGGTATATGCCCTTGGTATTAAAAATGGTGTACGCCTTTAGAATATTTATAAAGGGTATATTCCATTTGAAAAGGGCATACACTCTTTGGAATATAAAGTTTTTTCCCTTGTTTAGATTATTTACAAAGGGCATACACCCTTTGGCATATAATGTTTTGTGCATTGTTTGATGTTTTGTAAGGATATCTTATAAGGGTATATTTATTTTAAGTTTAAATTTAATTTTATATTAAATTTTATATTCTTATACTTTAATTTATTTTACTAATTATAACAAATTAGGTCCACTTTGCATCTTCTAAAATTGATTACAGAGATATAGGAGTTACCATTTAGAAGTTAGTTTTTCAAATTCCATTTTGGTCAATACTTAGTTTTCAAAATTTTAGGATCAAAAGATAGAATGAGAAACAAGGTTTGAAATCATGTTGTGTATGTAATATATCTATACCATTAAGAATTACATGCCTATTTTACCTACTTAAGTATTCCCTACCTAATTTATCTTCTTGAGTATGCCCTTCCTGATTAAATAATCGATCCATATCTTGATCTCAAGGAGTATGCCCTACCTAAATACACAAGCCATATCTTGATCTTTATTATTCCCTACTCATGTTAAAGTAAGTGGTCCACTTAATCAACCTAGTCTACTTCAAGGTCCTCTAGAAACTTGCTTGCAATTAGGTCTCTTCCTAACCATAAACTATCTATTGGTTTATCACAAAAGGTCTTCAAAATATTGGTATTGAAAGACTAATGACCTTATTCTTTAGTATTGTTGTTCCCAAAATCTATCACTCATTTTTGGGACAACATATGAACTATTTTGGTCTTGTAGGCGAAAATTCTCTTTTCCCTTCTCAAAAAATTGTTCTGAGTTTTCAAATTCTCCATTATTCAAGATTTTTCAAATTTTTACGAACTCTACAAGCTTATTTCTATAGACTCTATAGGCTTATTTCTACGGACTCTGCAAGCTTATTTCTATGAACTCTGTAGGCTTATTTCGATGAAATCCATAGGCTTATAACTATGAACTCTGTAGACTCATTTCTACGGACTCTGTAGGCTTATTTCTATGGGCTCATTTCTACAGACTCCACAGATATGTTTCTACAGACTCCGCAGGCTAGATTCTATGGACTCTTTCAAAGCTTGAGAGACTTAGAGAAAACTACAGACTCTGTAGGTTGGTTTCTTGGTTCTACAAACTAGTTTCTATGAACTCATTTTTATGGACTTTGTAGGTTCATTTCTACGGACTCCATAGGTTAATTTCTATGGACTCTGTAGGAAAGAAAAAAGTTCCCCACTTAGGCAATTTCAATTGGCTAGTTCAATCCCAAAGCTAGAAGGGCAAGTACCATTGTGGAGGGCAAATGGACAAAAGGATATCTTTTAGAGGCATTTTTTGTGGCAAAATTTTACAAGTAAAATCCTTCAGACATTTTGTCTGAAGGAATGATCAAAGGCCCACTAAAGAGTCTGAAGGACAAGTGCCTTTGTAGAGGGCACTTAAGAGACAAATGGACCTTTGTGACTTTTCTAAAAGGCAATTTTGGAGATCAAACATCCCTTGCAGAGGGTAGGTGATGAGCAAAATGGACTGTTTCAAAGGTTGAAAGGGTAAGGTTTTCTTTTAAAAAGTGAACAAGGTGAATTCCTTTAGACTTTTGTCTAAAGGAATTTGCTCAAAAGAATAAGGCCTGACGTAAATAGCTAAGTCAAGGAGAGGTTTCCTTCAGACATTTTATCTGAAGGAATTGAAGTTGAAGGAGCCTAAAGGAGTTTAAAGACCACCTAAAGGCCACTCGAAGAACCCTAAAGGGTAGATACCCTTACAGGGGACTCTCAGCCAAAGTTGAAGGGATTCCTCCCCTTCGGGAAGGATCAAACAAGAAAGTCAAAGGAATTTCCAAGGAGGGTGATGCACCCAAAGGCATCAAGATTAATCATCACGAACTAGCTGTTGGGATCCAAATGTCTAATGACATCCCCATAGATGTCAAATTTAGGGGAATAAACTAGTCATTGGCTTTCAAATAGTGACAAGTGTGTGAATGTCAACTTTACATCAATGAAATAGCTATTGATCTTTAAAGGCTTGATCACGAACCTAAATACATTCAAAGGCCTTAAGGTCAAAAGGAAGGACCACTGAGAGAAGAATGCAAGGAGCTAAAAAAGCTGGGAATTCAGCCTTGAGAGCTCAAATTCTAGGAAAAGACAAAAATAGGAAGAGACAAAGCTGGAAAAAGATAAAAGTTAAAAACAAAATCAGTGACCAGCTAAAGAGGGAGCCAAAAGAGCTAGTAAAAAGGGAAAAGATAGCTTGAGAGCTCAAATATTAGTAGGAAAGAGGGAAAGACTATAAATATCTATGTAGGAGTTATTTCCAGTAGGTGAAATAGTCCACCAAGTAGATATTTGAGCTTGCAAACATTAAAAGTGTGGCCTATTTTTCTCCCTTGGAGTAAAGGTGAAGTGAACAGTTGTGTAGACATCAAGAAAAGGACCAGATGACCCAGGCCTAGGAGAAGACATTTGAGAAGAATCGACATGCCACAATTAAGGTAGATGCCCTATTTTAGCATGGCCCTCTTTAACAAAATAAAAAATGCATTCAAGGCATTGAATGTAGCATAGGCCATTCCATGAAACAAAGTGCCAAGTATTTTTGGAAAGTTATATATTGTAAATCTCTTCTTTTCACAAAGGAGATCTTTTGGGTTATAGAAGTAAAACTCTACCAAAATTGAAAGGCGATTACTAAGACTTTGAGCTCAGATTGTTGATCATATTTCTTTGTTTGAATGAGAAAGCAGGTTACTTTCAAACTTTGTGTTATTATAGCTTGTGTCATTTAGGGGATTGTTCTTATGTCTATTTCCTAAATGTGTTCTTATTCATTTTAATGAAATAAGCAAAACTAGTGGAAGTAATCAGGAAGGTGTTCTGAAGCCAACTGTGGAGAGACTTTGTGCCCCCACAATTGCCTTTAGTGTGTTTGTCTATTTTTTGTTCCTATGTAAAGGGCCTTAGGATGACTTTGTGCCCTAATTGTCCTTCGTATTTCACTCTTGGGTAGTCAAGGTGGAGACTTTGTGCTACATCTCAGTCTACTGGTTACTACACCTCCTGTTACTAGTTACTTGTTACCTATCAGAAAGAACTCATACTATTTGTTGTAAGATCACTTCTAAAAGAATAGAAGTGCCTTCAGTATTTTCACCTAGATTTTTCCTTTGTTTGTGAACATCATCTCTAAAAAAGGAGAGATGGATGGTGTTTTCCTACCCTTGAGTGTTATTTTTTGCATATATATATATATATATATATATATATATATATATATATATATATATATATATATATATGTATATATATATATATATATGTATATATATATATATATATGTATATATATATATATATATGTATATATATATATATGTATATATATATATGTATGTATATATATATATATATATATATAGTGCATCATATTTTATAGGGAACCTCCCCTTGATGAGAGGAGAGATTTGTCCCCTTTTGATGTGGTAAACCTACACACTTTGCCGACCCATATCCCTATGTTGTGGTTGAAGAGACCTATTTTGCCCATCAATTCGCTGGTGACAAAATATTCACCCAACAATTTTTAGTGACTCCACTAGGGATTGACAAGTAGTTCCAGTCCTTGTCTAGTCTATTCAAATTGAAGCATTTCATGCTACTGGGGAATGATGTGAAGTAGGAAAGAACATTGCTAGCTTCATGCCAACAATTTTTTTGGTGACTCTGTTGGGGACATAGAAATTTTGCACAATTTGAAGCCTCAAGCTTCAGATTGAATCATCACCTATGTCTTATCCATTATCATTATAGCCTTATCCATTTCCATTATATACCCTAAGCTAAAAAACTTGGGATGCTAGAGATCGAGCATTTCATTTCAAAATTCAATTCTCTGCCAGCTCCATGCCAATAGTTTTTGGTGACTCCATTGGGGACAAAGTAATTTTGCATAATTTGAAGCCTCAAGCTTCAAATTGAAGCATCACTTGTGTCTTATCCATTATCATTATAGCCTTACCCATTTCCATTATATACTTTGGTCTGTAAACCAGAGCTGATGGGGAAGAATGTGTAGTTTGAAGCCTCAAGCTCCAAGATGAAGCAAGGCTAGTTCTTTTCCATTTTTATTCCAAAATCTGGCAGCTCCACGCTATACTAGAAGCCAAAGAGCCCAGGGTTTTGTTGACCCTATTTTTGAGTTGGTGCAGCAAGGCAATCTTGATTTTTTTCCTCCATAACTTCAAGTTCAACGAACTAGGAGTCTTCCTCCTACTAATACCAAGTCACCACTACAAGGCAGAGCTTCTTTTTCTACTATTAGCAAAGATTTGCCTATACATACTCCACCTAGATTTGTTATCCCCACTTTTCATAATCAAATCATGGTGATTCAAGGCCCCTGGGGCAACTCTTTTGGCCCACTCAATTTAACTCCACCACTACATAAGCTATCATGCATTTCAAGGAAGAACTTCCCCAAATTCTTTGGTGATGGGAGAGTTCACCCTGATGAACATATTGTAGCCTTCAGCATAGCCTGTGGTGTGATAGATGTGGAGTATGAAGACGTAGCAGTTAGGCTATTTATGAAAACATTGTAAGGTGCTACTGAAAATTGGTTCTACCATCTGTAGGCTCAATCAGTGATTGATTGGGACACTCTCAAAGCCAAATTTGAAGCAAGGTTCAAGCCTACAGAAGATGCACATGCCCTATTGGCCCAGATCACATAGATGAAGAAGGAGCCTCATGAGGCTATGAGGGATTTCATAGCAAAGTTTGACAAGCTGAGGAACTGAATTCCTATAATTTCTTAGCCAACACCTGAGAACCTTAAACATTTCTTCATCAACTCATAGCTACCTGAAGTGAGTTTTTTATTGAGATGTGCTAGTCACATAGACCTTGATACTGCTCAGGATTTGGCCACTAAGGTGAAATATGACCTTATCTTGGTAGGAAAGATAAGGAGAGATCCTAATAGAGGTAAATCCTCTTCATCTTCTAAATATCCATCTACAGGCACCACTAATCAAATGGTGTAAAAGCTAGAAAATGAACTGCTAGCCTTGAAAAGACAAATGGCATAAGGGATGTCATCTGCTCCTTCATATAGAGATACACCAAGGAAGACATTCCCCAATCAGTCATACCAAGGCAATGCTGTCAGGAATCAAGGGCAGCCAAATCATCTTCCTCCCCCATAGAGGAACCATACCCTTGAAGCACCTCCAACCAACTCAGTAGTTGGATATCTAGAAATAGAACATGATTTCTCTTTCCAACCTAAGTTTGATCAAGAAAATGATGTTGATCTCTTCACGAAGGACCAAGAAGAATTAGCTGGTGACTCCAACATCAGTTTCCTAAATTACTAAGATGAACCCAGAAGTAAAGGTGAAGCAATTGAGGGATCATACGTTGTGTCCACTTGGTCCAAGAATTAATCAACCCAGCAAGCTGATAAAGGAAAAATAGGGGAAGGATCTCAGCCTGCAATTTCAATTTCCAAACAAGGAACTTCTCTACCTTTCCAGCTAAAGGACTTGGTGATTGCTAAAAAAGTAAGTACCCCAAACATGTCTTCACCTTTAACTTCATTTTTATAGATCAGTCCTCCCTCCCCTAAAAATTAGAAGGATGAAATCCTTTTCTCTATTCCTAATTCATTTTAGACATTTGACATAATCGACCATGTCAAGAAAACCAAAATTCAAATGTCTAAATTTGAATTCTTACAAGCCAGCCCTGAGCAGTTGGACAGGTTGGTTGAGTGTGTGAAGAATAAAGTTGTCCCTATAGGATAAGATGTTAAGAAGGTAACTCATGATCCCTTGAGGAACATGTCCATCCCAAACAACCTTGTCATTACTCCTCCTATTGCCCCTAGGAAAATAGAGCCTTTCTATGTTTCCCTATTGATAAATGGTCACAAGTTGAGCCACTGCATCATTGATTCTAGAGCTTCAGACAATGTCATGCCTACTAAAGTGGCGAAATCCCTTGGTCTTACACTGACCAAGAAATTTGGGAGATGTTTCTCAATGGAGAAAAAATAAGTGCCACTATTAGGACAAATCAAGGATGCCCAATTTGCATTTGCAGCATTCCTAGAAAAGAGAAAAAAGATGATAGTTCTGGTGGCCAACGTCCCAGCCTCATACGACATCCTTCCTAGGTGAAATTTTTGCAAGGATGTTGGAGGAGAATTAAGTATGGACTTGTCTAAGGTAAGGATCCTAGTCAAAGGCATTATGCAGAGATTGCTCCCTGAGAAGGAAGAAAAATATGTGGTCACTCAAACATCAGTACCTGAAGCCCAAATTTTGTTTGAGTCTTCAGGCAAGGGTAATTACTTCTTATCCACAGAGGATGTTCTTGTTTTAGTTGATGAAATTCATGTAGGTGGTGATCCAAATATTGATTTAAATAAGACATCAGAAGAATTTGTAGGGTGTAGTATAGATGAAAAAGGATCTTCCCTCTCTAATGAAGAAAAAATTGATAGAAGATCAATTTTTGATGATGTTTGGATCCTAGAATTCAATGGCAGCAACTCTTCTATAGGTGCTAGAGCTGGGATGGTGTTTATATCTCCTCAAGGAAATATTTTTTCTTCTTCATACAAGTTACAATTTGGAAACACCAACAACAATGTTGAGTATGAATCTCTATTACTCGGGTTGAAGGCTACTCAAGATAGAGGTGTCAAACTCCTTCATGCTAAAGGAGATGTTGAATTGATGGTTTCTCAGGTGAGGAACCTATGTCAAACTAAGAAAAAAATATCTCACCATTACCACAATCTGGTATGGGATCAAATTGAAAGTTTTGAAGCTTTCAATATTTTTGTAGTGCCCAGAGAGCCTCATAATCATATAAATTCATTGGATATCCCTGCAACCTTCATGGTTCCTCACCTTGATTTCAAAGATAATAGATACACTATCAAACTAGTCTTGCGACCAAGTGTGCCTAACAATGACAACCATTGGCAAGTGTTTGAGGGAGACAATCAAATCATGTGCTGGACTAAACTAGAAGAATAGTAAGCTATGGTAGTGGACCATACTATTGCATGCCAAAGTCAGGAGAAGGAACTCTTCACCAAGACAAGAAGGATTTATGGTTTTCAGATTGGAGACCATGTCTTGACATGGGGAAAGAAGAGAGAACTAAAAAGAGTGCACAGATAATGTGATTCCTGGTGGAGAGTTCCATTCACCCATCACCAATTCTAGGGAGAAAATAGTTTCTTGCTAGTTTATCAGGATGGAACACCATTTTCATTGCCTCACAATGGGCAGCATCTGAAGCACTTCAATTCTTGAAGTATCAGATAAGATCATTAGTACATATGTATATTTATATAGTCTTTAGTTTTATTTTGTGATTTTCATTTTTTTTGGTGCCTTTCTTTTTGGGTAGCATGACTCCATAGCCGAATGGCATACTTAAAGGCACTAGAGATTCTAGTTTCTACTCCCCTCAGCTATTTCAAAATTCTAACTGAAAGAAGTTCTCCAACTGGAGCTAGCTATTATTCCCAAAATCTGTCACTCATTTTTGGGATAACATATGAACTATTTTGGTCTTGTAGGCCAAAATTATCTTTTTCCTTCTCAAAATTTTGTTTTGAGTTTTCAAATTCTCCATTATTCAAGTATTTTTTAGATTTCTACAGACTCTGTAGGCTTATTTCTATGGACTCTGTAGGCTTATTTCTATAGACTCTGTAGGCTTATTTCTATGGACTTCATAAGCTTATTTTTATAGACTCTGTAGGCTTATTTCTATAGAATCCATAGGCTTATAACTATGGACTTTGCAGACTCATTTCTATGGACTCTGTAGGCTTATTTCTATGGGCTCATTTATATGGAATCTATAGATATGTTTCTATGGACTCCACAAGCTGGATTTTATGGACTCTTTCAAAGCTCGAGAGACTTAGAGAAAACTATAGACTCTATAGGTTAGTTTATTGGTTTTATGTACTTGTTTTTATGGACTTCACATGTTTATTTCTACAAACTTCACAAGTTCATTTCTATGGACTCTGTAGGAAAGAAACAAGTTCCCCACTTAGGCAATTAATTGGTCGGTTCAATCCCAAAGATTGAAGGGAAAGTACCCTTGCAGAGGGAAAATGGAACAAAAGGATATCTTTCAGAGGGATTTTTTGTGACAAAATTTTACAAGTAAAATCCTTCAGACATTTTGTCTAAAGGAATGATCAAAGGCCCGCCAGAGAGTCTGAAGGACAAGTGCCCTTGCGAAGGGCACTTAGGAGCCAAATGGACCTTTGTGACTTTTTTGAAAGGCAATTTTAGAGATCAAACAACCCTTGTAGAGGGTAGGTGATGAGCAAAATGGACCGTTTCAAAGGCTGAAAGGGTAAGATTTTTTTTGGAAAAGTGAACAAGGTGAATTCCTTTAGACAAAAAGTTTGACGGAATTCCTTCAGACTTTTGTCTGAAGGAATTTGCCTGAAAGAATAAGGCCTGACACAAATAACTAAGGCAAGGAAAGGTTTCCTTTAGACATTTTGTCTGAAGGAATTGAAGCTAAAGGAACCTGAAGACCACTTGAAGGAGCTTGAAGACTGCCCGAAGGTGACCTAAAGAACCTTGAAGGGCAGGTACCCTTGCAGGGGACTCTCAGCCAAAGCTGAAGGGATTCCTCCCCTTCAGGAAGGATCAAACAAAAAGGTTGAAGGAATTGCCAAGGAGGGTGATGGGGTCAAAGGCATCAAGATTAAGCATCGTGAACTAGCTGTTGGGATCTAGATGTCTGATGATGTCCCCACAGATGTCAAATTTGGGGTAATAAACTAGTCATTGGCTTTTAAATAGCAATGGGTGCACAAACATCAACTTTAAGGCAATGAAATAGCCATTGATCTTTAAAGGCTTGAGCACAGACTCAAATGCATGCAAAGGCCTTAAGGCCAAAAGGAAGGATCACTGAGAGAAGAATGCAAGGAGCCAGTAAAGCTAGGAATTCAGCCCCGAGAGCTCAAATTCTAAGAAAAGACAAAACTAGGAAGAGACAAAGCTAGAAAAAGACAAAAGTTAAAAATGAACTCAGCGACCAGCTAAAGAGGGAGCTGAAAGAGCCAACAGAAAGGGAAAAGATAGCTTGAGAGCTCAAATCATAATAGGAAAAGGGAAAGACCTAAAATATCTATGTAGGAGTTATTTCCAGTAGGTGGAATAGTCCACCAAGTAGATATTTGAGCTTATAAACATTAAAAGTGCAGCCTATTTTTCTCCCTTGGAGTAAAGGTGAAGTGGACAGCTACACAAACATTAGGAAAAGAACTAGATGACCCAGGCCCAGGAGAAGACATTTGAGAAAAATTGACACACCACAGTTAAGGTAGATGCCCTATTTCAACATGGCCCTCTTTGACAAAATAGAAAATTCATTCAAGGCATTGGATGCAACATAGGCCATTCCATGAAACAAAGTGCCAAGTTTTTTTGGGTAGCTATATATTGTAAATCTCTTCTTTTCACAAAGGAGATCTTTTGGGTTATAGAAGCAAAACTCTGCCAAAATTGAAAGGCAATTACTGAGACTTTGAGCTCAGATTATTGATCATATTTCTTTGTTTGAATGAGAAAGCAGGTTACTTTTAAACTTTGTGCTATTATAGCTTGTGTCATTTACGAGATTGTTCTTATGTCTATTTCTTGAATGTGTTCTTGTTCATTTTAATGAAATAAGTAGAACTAGTGGAAGTAATTAGGAAGGTGTCCTGAAGCCAATTGTGGAGAGATTGTGTGCCCCCATAATTGCCTTTAGTGTGTTTGTCTATTTTTTGTTCCTATGTAAAGGACATCAGGATGACTTTTTTCCCTCAATGTCCTTCGTATTTCACTCTTGGGAAGTTAAGGTGGAGACTTTGTGCTACATCTCAATATGTTGGTTACTATGCCCCCTATTACCAGTTACTTGTTACCTATCAAAAAGAACTCCTGTTGTTTGCTGCAAGACCACTTCTGAAAGAAGAGAAGTGCCTTTAGTGTTTTCACCTAGATTTCTCCTTTGTTTTTGAACATCATCTCTAAAAAAAGAGACATGGATGGTGTTTTCCTACCCTTGAGTGTTATTTTCTACATATATATATATATATATATATATATATATATATATATATATATATATATATATATATATATATATATATATATATATATATATATATATATATATATATAGTGCCTCATATTTTACAGGGAACCTCCCCTTGATGAGAGGAGAGATTTGTCCCCTTTTGATGTGGTAAACCTGCACACTTGGCTGACCCATCTCCCTATGCTTTGGTTGAAGAGACCTATTTTTCCCATCAGTTAGCTGGTGACAAAATATTCACCCAACAAGTATTATCTCTTGACTCTTTAGCCTCTGTATTCAGATCAAAAGACACTTTTAATGAATTAAAAAAGGGTACTCATTCTCAAGATAATAATATACCTTCAAATAAAACCCTTATTTGACTCCTAAAGCACTCAATTATACATCCTAACTTATTTTAAAAATACTATGAGGGTTTTACCAATTATTTGAATCAAGCTTCTTAGTGCATGAATAAATTTAACTCAAAACTTAGATGACAATAACTCTACCCTTTATAGGCCTATTGGGCCAAATTTCACCTCATAAGGACTTGATACAAAGAGATCTACAACTACCTTTTTTTTAACTCATTCACTTCAAAAACTCAATGAACATATCAAGACAATGATACAAGACTTGTAGGTGTCTTTACACAAGCTCAAAATACCAATTAGATCACCAAAGTACCCAAAATATTGACTAATTCCTAAGCACTATTATAATATTGTGTATAGGTGTATTATATCTTGAAAATGTGTTACTAATCTAAGCTCATCAAATTATTCCTATAAATATTTCTTAAGATTTTTGGAAACTATCTCTAAGGATAAGAAACCAATTTCTTTTATTGTTTTCTTAAGAATTGGAATTCAATGGAAACCTTGATCTTTAGATCTAGATGGCCCAATCTACTTACTTGGAAGGATATTAACTTGGATAACTTCTAAATGATTTAAATCTACCAATGAATATCCTATAGCATACAACCTATAGCATATATATAATAATGATGCAGTCATTCATACATTACATCTACCACATGCATAGTACTACATTTAGGTATGTGATCACTCATACATGACATCTTCATGTGGTCATGATATGGTCACTCATATTGGACATGAATGTATCTAATATCCCTAGTATATTCCACTTCCACCTAAACCATTAAACCCAAAACCCAAACCCTAAACACTAAACCTTAAACCCTAAACATTGAAACCTAAACCCTAGACCCCAAACCCTAAGCCATAAACCCTGGACTATGAACACTAAATAATATACCTAAACCCTAGACCCTAAACACTAAACCTTGAACCCTTAACCCCAATACATTAGCCCTAAACCCAAAATAATAATCCATAAACCCTAAACTATAGACCCTAAACATAGAAACTTAAAACATTAAACCCTATACTTTATACCCTAGACCCTAAACCCTAAAACCTAAATGTAAGCCCTTAACCATAAACCCCAAACCATAAACCTAAAATCCTAAACACTAAACCATAAACCCTTAACCTTATACTATCAATTTTAAACAATAAACCCTAAAAAAATCAATATCGAGAATGTTAAACCCTAAATGCTAAACCACAAACCCTAAACCCTAAACCTTGACACTTAAACTCTTAACCCTAAACTCTAATCCTAAAACCCTAAACATTAAACCCTAAAACTTGATATTTACACCCTAAACCACAAACCCATAACCATATATATTCAAACTCAAAACCATAAATCATAAATCCTAAAACCATAAATCCTAAACCTTAAAACCTAAATGTTGTAACCCAAACAACCAACCCCAAACACTAAAATACAAACCTTAAACCTTAAACCCTTCACCCTAAACCCTAAAAAATGAACCATAAGCCATGATCACTAAAACTAAACACTAAACCTTGACACCAAACCCAAAACCCTAAATCACAAGATGTAAACCCCAAACCCTGAATAATAAACCTTAAATTAAAAACCAAGGCCCTACACCCTAAACCCTAATATCTAAACCTTAAACCCTAAACCCATAACCTTGAACCAAAAATCGTAATAACTAAGCCCTTAAAATTTAACCCCTAACCTTAAATTCCAAAACACAAGCCCTAAACTCTAAATCCTAAACTCTAAACTTAAACCCTAAATCCTTACGTTTAATCCCTAAACTCTTAACCCCAAGCCTGAAACCATAAACCATAAATCATAAGCCTTAAACATTAACTCCTAAATTGAAAATTCTAAACCCAAATTGAAAACCTAAATCCCTAAGCCCTTAACCCTAAACCTAAATCCCTAAGCCCTTAACCCTTAACCCTAAACCTAAAACCAAATCCTAAACCATAAACACTAAACCCCAAATCTTAAACCCTAATCCCTAATCCCCAAACACTAAATCCCAATCCATAAATACTAAACACTAAGTTCCAAACCCAAACCCCCATGACCAAAACCCTAAACCTTATACCCTAAACCCTAAGGTTCCCCAAACACCAATCCCTAAGCCCTAAAAGCTAAACCCTTGGTCCCTTGAGCCAAAAACCATGAATCCCAAACCTTTAATCATAAAATATAAATTATAAGACCTAAATCCTAATCCCTAAGCCATAACTCTAAAACTTGAACCCTAAATGCTAATTCTTATACACTAAACCCTAAAATATGAATCTTGAACCATCAATCATAAACTGTAAACCATAATATTTAGTTATCACCTATATATAGAAAGGAGAGGGGGCATTGGCTAAGCCATATTTTAAAAATATAGGGGTCATTCTCACCTATATAGAGAAAGGAGTGACTAGGGACATTCATGTAAAAGGCTTGAAGCTGGATTCAAGATGAATTCTTAAATAATTTGTGGGTTTTTTAATCAATGGGTATATTAATATGCATTAATGGCTATCTTATAGCTTTCAACCTATAGCATACATATAATAATGATAGAGTCATTCATGCATTACATCTACCCCATGCTTAGTGCTAAATGTAGGTATGTTATCTTTATACATGGCATATTCCTATATTCATGGTACAATAACTCATAATAGACACAAATGTATCTAATCACCCTAATACACTCCATTTACACCTAAACCATTAACCATAAACCCCAAACCCTAAATACCATAAACCTCAAATGTTTAACCCTAAACACCATAAACCTTGAGTGTTTAACCTTGATACATTAGCCTTAAACCCAAAAAATAAAACCTAAACCCAAAATAATAAACCTAAACACAAAAACTTAGACCCTAAATATAAAACCTTAAACCCTAGACCCTAAGCCCTAAAACCTAAACCTTAAGCCTTTAACCCTAAAGCCCAAACCATAAGCCTAAAATCCTAAATCCTAAACACTAAACCACAAAACCTTACCCCTATACCCTTAATATTAAACACTAAACCCTAAACACAAAATTCAAAATCATGAAACTTAAACCCTAAACATTGAACCCCAAACCCAAAACCTTGACCCTTAAACTCTTAACATTGAACCCTAATCCTAAAACCCTAAACATTAAACCCTAAACCTTGAAAGTTAAACCCTAAACCTTTAAATTTGAACCCTAAACCATAAACCCATAACAATAAAACCTCAAACCTAAAACCATATACCTTAAATCCTAAAATTGAATAAACCCTAAACCTTAAAACCTAAATGCCAAAACCCAAATAATCAACCCCAAACACTAAACTATAAAATTTGAACCCTTAACCCAAAACCCTAAAAATGAAACCTAAATGATAAACACTAAACATACATTGTGGATACCAAACCATAGAGGAATGATGCAAGTATCGGTAGTTCTGTTTAACCCCCTATCCACTTTCCTATCATAATTCTTACATAAGTACAAAGAATTCAATGCAAGGAGAAAACATGCCATAAAAAAGTTAGTGGCACAAATGATAATAATTTATACTCATGACCCACATCATTCTTCAAGAATAACTCATAGACATGAGAAGATCTAAAATGCTCTAGCCCTTTCGCTTAACGCTTTGGAAATAACTATGTATAGAATAAGGATTTCACCTCATACGAAGTACGCACAAAGAGGCAATTTTTGATATGTCATCATCCCTCATCATTCAAAATGAATTTCCACCATGTAATTACAAATAGGATATTATTTTATTTTCACCATGGAAATTATTCAACAATCCCCCTAGAGTAATCCATCATGACCCTACCTAATCTACTAGACATGAATGAGAATAATCACCCTAGTACACTCCAATTAGAAAAAAATGAATCAAAGTACCATTTAAGATTTATCTAAAAATATATATTGTTTAGTCTAAAACAAATTTATATTGAATACTAGATTGGAAAACACTCTATTAAATGAGGGAATGATTAGGGATGATGGAGTGATTAGGTATGATGAGGGTCAATGATGGAATAGTTAGGGATAATGAGGGATGAGGACAAATGAGGAGGGGGTGATTAGGGATGATAAAGGATTATGAGGGTTGAGGTGGGAATGATTAGGGATGATGAGGTAAAATGAGAGATGATGAAGGATTGACTAGGGATGATAACAAATGATGATGTTTAATGAGGGACTTATTAGGGATGATGAGGGATGATAAGAGTATGACTAGGGATGATGAGAGAGTGATTATGTATGATTAGGGTTGATGAGGGTTAATGATGGATTGTTTAGGGATGATTAATGATAATGAGGGATGATTAGGGATGATGAGGGAGAGACTAGAGATGATGAGGGTTAGGGATAAAGGGATTAACAATAATTAAGGATGATGATAGCCAATGAGGGATTGATTAGGGATAATGAGGGACAATAAGAACTAATGAGGGAGTGAATAGGGATGACAAGTGAATACGAGGGCCGATGATGGAGTGTCCTATGTGAGTTTGGAGTGCTAGAATATGGCTTTATTCTATGTGACTTTGGATTATTGCATGAGATTGGAATAAAAAATGCATGGATTGACCATCTATCTAACATTTGTTTTAGAGTGAATGGTATCTTTTTAAAATAAATTTTGAATGGTGTCTCAATTTATTCTATTCTGAATGGAGTATATTAGGGTGACTTGCTACATTCATGTCTGGTATAAGTTATCATATCATGATTAAAGGTAGATGTCATGTATGAGTGAATGCATACATATATGTAATAAGTATGTGATAGATTTCATGTATGAGTGATCGTATCATGACTATAGGTATGTTACAAGTTATATGCTATAAGACAGTCATTTATGCATATTGATAGACCCATTGATTGAAAAACCCACAAATTATTTAGGAATCCACCATCAAGCTTAGGTATTCAATTAGGTATTGCATACTCAAGTAGGTAAATTAGGTCGCGCATACTCAATTAGGTAAAATATGGGGCATAATCAATGATATATATCTATTACATGTGTAATATGATTTATAACCTCATTTCTCTTTCTATCTTTCAATCTTAAAATTCTAAAAATTAAGTATTGACCAGATTGGAATTTGAAAAACTAACTTCTAAATGGTAACTCCTACAACCCTAAAATCAATTTCATAATATGTAAAGTGCCCTAACTTTTTGTATTTAGTAAAATAAATTTTAAGTATAAGAATATTAAATGTAATATAAATTAAATTTAAACTTCTAAATATTTTACTAAATATACACTTACAAACACAAACACAAAATCAATAACACAACCAAAACACCCACCTCAGACTGTACACAGAAAAACAACCACAAGAAGAAACCCATACACGTCTTAAAATGAAAAAAACACTAGCTCTAATTGAAAAAAAAAATGTCTTTGCAAATGGTGTACGTACTTTGTAAAGGGTGTACACCCTTTGCAAAGGGTGTGCATCCTTTCAACATTTCAATTTCTTTTGCATTTTGCCTTGTTTACAAGCTTGGAGAGGTCCGAACCTAGCTTGAAACTAGTCATAGAGCAGCCCACTTAGATTCTAAGAAATTTAGGAGTTTTTTTTGTCTTTGTCATTGTATCTAATCAAACAACTTTTATTATTATTATTATTATTATTATTATTATTATTATTATTATTATTATTATTATTATTATTATTATTATTATTATTATTATTATGCAAAGGGTGTGCATCCTTTCAACATTTCAATTTCTTTTGCATTTTGCCTTGTTTACAAGCTTGGAGAGGTCCGAACCTAGCTTGAAACTAGTCATAGAGCAGCCCACTTAAATTCTAAGAAATTTAGGAGTTTTTTTTGTCTTTGTCATTGTATCTGATCAGACAACTTTTATTATTATTATTATTATTATTATTATTATTATTATTATTATTATTATTATTATTATTATATATGGGTTTGTAAAGGAGAAAGTTTAGTTTAATGTTAAAATATTATTTATAATTATTATTTAATTTCTACATAGCATGTCTCATTATGGAATATATACATATCATCTCAAATTTTATTATAATTTTGTGAATATTAATCAAACACTTATAAAACTTCTATCTCAACAATCTACACATTATCAACTATGCTTTAAAAAGATTAATTTTCATGAAGTTAAGATCAAAAGGTTGTGTTCATACACTTGCAGTTTCAATTTTCCAACTGCCTTGACTTGTAAAATTATATATATAATAAAATTTTAATAAAAATATTCTCAACAATCTTCTATATTTTATTCATCCATATATGAATTTTCATATAAAAATTCATTCATTTACTAAAAAAAAGTGTGTTCATACACATGCAATCTCCTTATCTTTTCACAAAAAATGACCAACCTATTATCATAATTGTATCTATTTTACACACTTTTATCATCTGGGTATTGAAAAAAATAATATATTTAGAAACTACATTCAAAATTTCACTATTCATGTTCTTATGTCATTGTCAAATTCCTTTTCGAAGTATCTCTAACATTCGCTTTAAGTTCAACTATAGTTATTTTCAAAAAAAAAAAAAAAAAAGTGTCACTTTATACCCCCCTTTTGTCCCCCATTATCTTGCATATACCCATGCAATGCAATTTTGACCTTCTTTGATTTATATTATGCAAATTTAAAAAGAGATGTAATGTTTTTTTTTTTTTTAAAATAGGAGTATTATCAAATAATGCATCACCAATGAGAGGTTATTTTGAATTATATCGTTAGTTTATTTTTCTTGAATTGGAGTAGAAAGATAGGAAGAAGTAGGAAAAGAACACGCATATACACTAGTTTATTAACAATTTCATCATCACTTGTACAATACTCATCATAATAACCATCATGGTAACAATAATAATCATCATCATTATACACAAATTTGAGTTCATCATTTGGATTTAATGCATAATATTGGTAATTTGTCTATTCTTTCTTATAATTATAAAAAAATGCTTATAAATTTATCAATTGGATGAGGGAGAAGAGGTTCCATATTCTTTATTTTAAAATTTCCAAAAATTAAAATGAGAACAAGAGGACAATTGAAAATTAATGGTAATATGTTATCCAATATGAAGATAAAAATTAGTGTTTTAATGTGAAACCCTATGAGGATAATTTTTTTTGGAGGAAAGTCCTAGAGTTAGAAGCTAGGATTTGGCTATGTTCAATAAATAAAACATGTTTACTTATAAGATTTAGCAAATTAATGATTAATTAATTTTTAATCTAACTAAATAAGACATGTGAGTAGAGTAAAATGGATTATTAAACTAACATTCAACCACATATTTTAATTACAAACAATTGATATTGAGCAATTAGGGGTTTAAATTGAAATATGCAAAGAGATGAACAACTTATTTGTTTCAAGATCATAGAGTTATATCTAACTATTTTTATCCTAATTGTGATTGTGGCATTATCAAATTTGACTTTTCGCCTTTTGTATAGACTTGGGATAATAGCGGGGCATGTGGACAACAATGGGGTGCATTCCTATCCAAACTCTTTCTAGGACAAAACTAAAAATTGGGTTATGTGCATATCTCCATGTGGGTGTGTTTCATCCTATCATTGACCTGCATTTGTGATATTTAACTTGTGTTTTGTCTTCTCCTCTCTTATACCCTAGTGGAGTCATGCACACAAGAAGCAAACAAAGATAAGGTACAAAAAAAGGGAAAATTGGGGAGGTGAAAATGACTAAGTTGTCCTTAAAACCCTGATGTATTGAATGTTGCCTACATATCCCTAATGATAGAGACCTCAGGCTGACGTAGTTCTCCTTTTAAAGAATGTGCATAATTGGAAGAGACACATTACGTATCTAAAATGTTTTTCGCTTAGGCCCTCATCTTGGTCAAGCATGCAATTTAGATGTGATATGTGTAAACCTCAGATAAAATGCAAAGATTGAGCTTGTTTTGTATTGATTTTTTTTATTATGCTAGTGCCAAAATATTAAGTGCTAAGATGTAAAATGTCTTAGGGAACCCTTTAAATAGAAGTCTCCCAATTTTGAATTTGAAAAACCAATTTGTGTGCCAACCAACTCAAACATGGATAAAATGGTCATAAAAAGATACCTAAAATAAAATAATGCCAAAAGAGCTCTGAAACACATGGAGGATAATAGTAGGGGATGGGGATAATAGGGGGTGCACTCATGTCCACCTGGGGCACTACTGTTCAGACACAAGAAAACTAAAGCATAAAGTTAGTGACAAGCCCAAGGATCCTTGTGACTCTAATAAGGATTGACATGAATGACTGAGACTATAAAAAAATGGTGAAATAAATACAAAAGAGAGATTAAAAAAGATGTAAGACTGAAATAATATGCACAAATGGGAATTCAATTCATCATTAGAAGCTTCTAAATACAAAATTTAAAAAAAAATATATAACACTTGTGTTTGCTTGACTTAATTTGAATGTATATAATTTTTGAAAATTATTTATTTTATGTTTTGAGACATTTTAACCATATTTTTTTTTTTACCAATTTTCATTTATTTTACATTGTGAATATCTATCATCACCCTTTTATTGTAAACCATCATCTACTTTATCTCTATATTTTTAATTAGCAAATATGCTTATACATTTTGTATAAAATAATAATAAAATTATACAAACGTGGGAGATTCAATATGCCACCGAAAATATAGAAATATCCATTTGATAAAAATAAAAGAGTAAAATAAGTTTAGTTGATATATGTAAGAAGATTTGTGTAATTTTTTTTTTTTTTTTGTTATTATTATTATATGGTGGAGGATATACACGTCATTATATATATATATATATATATATATATATATATATATATATATATATATATGGTTTGTTTTGGATTTGGAACATTTGTTTATGAATCATGAATTCTAACCACCGCACTTTTTATTATAAATTATTTATATATCTCATTTATTTAGTTTTATGATCAATAATTATGATAATATATTTTCAATAAAAAATATAACATTATAATAAATCATTATCTATGTCATATAACATAATACTTTTAAAATATAAATCATGTTGTTATAAAAGCTTCATAATATATTAAAATTTGTTACAACATTCCTTGAGAAAAATGTATTAGCATTGACAATCGAATGATGAGAAATTGATATATATAAATACTCATTATAGGTAGAGTATTTAGTAGAAATAAGTTTTCTTATTCATATGAATTGTATGAAGACTTTGAAACATAAAATGTCTCAATTAAAAGGTTTGGGTATGATCAATAATATGAAGATATAAAAGTTTTAATTTATAGAAGATAGGATTGGTACATTTAAAAAATAATAATAATTTGAAAAACAATTTTAATCTTGTGTTAGCTAGAAGGGAGATGTTGATTGTTAACTTCTCGACAATTATTATGTATAAGTGGTTTTGTTAAAGGTTTGAGGATGAATTGTTAATGGTTAGTTAATAATATATTAGGTTTTTATATTGTCTATTATTAAATAGTCTTATTTCTTGTGTCTTTTTTATTTTTTAATGTCTATCTTCTTATAATTTATTTTAGGGTTTGAGTTCTTATCAAAACCCTCTTTTTATTCTAGGAATAAAATATACAAACAATAAATAAAATATTATGTAAGGTCTCAAAATCTTATTTAATTTGAATTTTTAAGTTTTTCTTTTAATGAAATAGAGCTTATAATATATTATTATAAATACAATATATACAAGACTATTCACAAAAAAAGGCGGTAGAGGACATGCCAACAATTTTCACACTAAGTCACGTCTTGGAAACAAAAGGCTCAAGGGCAAAACAACAATGAACAAATTAGGTCAAGCCTAGAGAAAGTTCTAATACATTAAAAAAAGGCAACTTAAGCAACACCAACAAAAAAAATAGATGAGGGAGGGTCATTATTAGGAGGACCACCCCACTTGGAGCTAGGAGGGTCTTTCTTGTCATCCACAAGGTCCCATCCAGCATCAATATTCACATAGTCAACATTATGTTTTTATTCAGTAGCATGTGGAGGTGAAATGGCTAAACTAAGCCAAAGTAAACTTTTATCAAAGGGTTGAAGAGTACCATCTTAGGAACCGCCAGACTGAAAATTCCCCCAAAGTTGGGCTACCAGAAGCAGAAAGGCTCACCCTTGAGCATGTTGAGGTCGCAGAGGCGGAGAGCCCCAACCAAAACATCGATCCACGGGGAGAGATCCCCAGTCACTCTACTGAGTCAGATGAGAAGAATGATGTTACTACAAATAACTAGAAGCCCAAAAATGGTGACAAGGTCGGCTACAACAAGAGCCACCCCAGCCTCGTGGTGGGGTCTCCCTATGTGAGGAAGGTAGAAAACGAGCAACGGTGCAAGGCGCGTCACCCTAGTGATGGAGGAGTCATTGCAAGTAGTCAAGTTCCATAGCCACTTTGTTCATTTACACTTGTATCTACAAAATCACATTAGAAACAATGGTAGCTTTGTCTAAGTAACAAACAAAGAGTCAGTAGAATTATTAGAAAATAATGTTGAATTACACTTTTTGTATACCTAGATTAAAATTTCTATTTTGAAAGCATGCCAAACTTGGGTGTACTAGGGAGGCCAACTAGGATTATCTCCAAATAAAATATGGCTCTAGCTAAAGGGAATTACGCTGAGGGGTTGAGAAAAGCCCTGAATCCAAATCTAGATATGTTGGGCCTTCGGGCAATACTAAAAAAGGTGCATTATGGTTTCAAGGTGGCCATAAAAAAGACATTTGGATAAAGAAATCTCTTGTTGGACAAGCCCTCTACCAATAGTAAAGGGTGCAACACTGGAACTTTTTAGGAGGTCACCTATCCCAATACTATCTCGACGAAAAAACATTTAACTGCGAAATTATGATGGAATCCGATGCACTAATGTTAATACAAAATGCCTAAATTTTCATAAAACTTACAAAAATTAAATATTGAAAATATATTAAATTTAAAACTACAATTCAATTTTGAAAATAAATAATTAAAAAATTATAATAAAATAAAAATTTCTTAAATTTTCAAAATGACATTATAAATTATATATAAAGAAGTTGTTTTGAAACTTAAAATAATCCAATGATAATAAATATACCTCATCATTAACTAGAGAGCAACATTAAGAGTATTAACATATAAAATAAGAACTCTCAAACACAACTTGTTATATTTACTCATGACTTTTTCCACATGAGAATGAAGTAAAATTAATATCTATCCATAATTTCCGAATAAATATATTTTAATTTAATAAAAAACTGCCAAAACTCATTAAAGGGAAGACGATGAAAGCAATAATAGGAACATACAAATATGTTGACGTGGATGATGATGAGAGTGAGGGGATAATTAATTAATTAATTAATCAATTCAATGACCTTTATGAAGGTGGGAAACAAAAATTCGTGATGGCTAAAGTGCTTTAAAAAAATGGGAAACAATACTTTGGTATATAATGAAAAAGGTGCAATTTGCTAAGACCACAAGGGAAGAGACAAAGAAGCATAATAATGTTGTGTTTGTTGAATTTGACCCCCTAGTCTGGAAAGTCGCACCATGGGCCTCACCTTGTCGACTTATGGGGATGGATAAATTAAGTATTATTGTAACGTAGAATAAGTTAAGTATTGTTGTTACTAGGATATGTGATGTCAATTAAACTAAAATTTGTTATAAACTTGTACATGTGGTTGTTATCAATTGTCATGTCCTTTCCATTGGGTCTTATTTCGCTGGGGTTTTTCTCATAGTAAGGTATATGTTAGATTATCATCAATCAAATATCATGAATATATGTTCTATCACTCCAGGGGATTCCATATGGTCATTGATGGTTTTTTTTGTTTACATATTTTTATTTTATTAAGTATTATGATATAAAATTAGTAGTAGTTATAGTTGTTTTAATGGTGTAAGAAATGTCGAAGAGATGTATTTATTTTTTTGGAGTTTAGTGTTTCTCTATGATAATAAGCTTTTTTCAATTGTTTGAGATGTTAATTGTTTTTATTTTTTTTAAATGTAAACCTAATATTGTGTCTACGTGTGTGTGAAGTAAAAGCCATAATAAAAAGTTATGTGCAAAACAAATTTAAAATAAAATGCATCCATAAAAGAAAGGTGCATCAACTGCAATCCAATGATGTACAGTGGAGTAAATCAATAAATATTAGTCCACGTGCTGCTCTTCTATCATCATTAAATAAGGTTGGACTTTTTGAGTCGTATTGATTTGACACTTGTCATTAAAGAAATGATCTTTCAACTTCACTAGTAATACCATCAAGAGATATTGGCCAAAATTTACAACAATTTATGAAAGATAATTATAATCTCCAATAAATAATGTGTAAAGTATAAGGTGAATCCATATACGTAATCATTTATACATTTGGATGTGGTCTTTGGAAGCTTAAAACAAGAGATTGACAATGTTTGATAAATACAAAAAATGTATGGAAGAATTAATTTTATTTATTTATTTTTTCTTTCTTAGTAATTAAGAGAGAGGGAAAATAATAAAAAACTGCTATACTTAATTAATATGAATAATAATAAATTTTAATTATTGTATCATCCATTGAAATATAACACTTAACAATATGTTGAAAGTAGTAAATTCAGGTTAATCTTCAAATGTAATTCTTAACAACAAGAATTATTTTAAATAGATTTAATTGTGTTTTACAAAATCTTAAATACAACTCTCGAATAAGCTATGAATGTACTATGAAGGCCCCTGTGCAAATCACCTCTTATGAAAGAAGGATACTCTAGCTAAAATAAAATTTTGTTAAATTTTTTTTTGGATTAAAAAAAAAGCTCAATCATAGTTAAGTGAAAACCAAAAGCCACAATAAAGAGCTATGTAGAAAAAAGCCAACTTTTTGAAATGCACCCATAAAAGAAATATACAATAATTGGAATTTGGTGATGTACCATGGAATAAATCAATAAAGGATGGCAGACGTGCCAGTCTTGTATCATCATCATATGAGGATGAATTTCTTAGTTCATATGAATTTGACGTTTGTCCTTCAAAAAAGAATCTTTCAACTTTTGTAATAATATCATCAAGAGATATCAAGGCCAAAATTTACAAGTGATTTTAAAAGAGAATTGTAATTCCCAATAAAGAACAGACAAAGTATTATGTGAATCCATACATAGTTCTATCTCATAATATCATTCTAATCATCTTCTGATCATCGTAAAGGAAATCATTTATGTATGTGGATGTAGTTCTTGGAGGCTTAAAACAAGAGGTCAACAAAGTTAACAAATTCAATTAAATGATTATTTTGTTGTTCCTCTAACTTGATACTCCATCTTCGACCTAGGATGCATATCGAATCAACAAACTTTTGTACCAATAGATCAGATTTAATCTCTTAATAACCAAATGGTTATGAAGTTTGAAATTTTCAATACTACATGATTGGGAAGCAATCAATTCTCTAGCAACATTCATAGATTTCTTGTGATATCTCTCTAGAACTCCATATTTCAAAATTTATGCTTGCACAAGAATTGAAAGAGTATCAAACCTTTCATGCTTAAGTTTTATGATAACAAAATTATGTCTTTATGGTCTATGAGGTAAATTCTTTAATGTCAAAGAAGGATCTCTATTTATCTAGTTATCAACAATATTATCTTTATCTAGAATATTTTGAACAGTGTAATTGTATCAATCAATGAATTTTCTTACATTAATATACCAATTTTTAATGCATGTTATGATTAATTTTTTAAAAAATAGATATATTACAAAAAATTATAAACACTATTGTTATTTCTAAATGATGAATAAACACTTTTCTTAATGTGACAATATTACTCCTACAACTTGTTTTTTTTTTAATTCATAGTTTGTAATATAGTAAGCGTTACATATCATATTAGTCTCTAATTTATTGGATTATTTCTTAATAATGAAATCTAAACACATGTAAAGACATCCTTTTTAAATAATACATTAGTATCAAGAACATTTAAATCCTATATAAGAATTTTAAGTCAACATATACAACTTATGATTGAAGTCGCAATAATTAATCTATACAATAGTGTCTTAAACCATAGTCGTAACATTTTTGTACATGTGGAGTGGATATGTATTATTAATATTGTATATTCATGGATATCTCTCTTAGATATAAAGATGTAAAACTTTATTTTAAAAACACTTTGTATGCTAAGAGAAAATTTCATTAAACAAAAATTATTATACAAAATTGGAGTAGATATTATATCATATAAATATAGTTTAAAATTTTATCTATCAAATTGACCTCTTTATTTTTAAGTATAGATAATCTAGTATATAAAATATGATCTAATAAAAATTTAATAACAAATACAAAATAAATAAGCATTACATTTAAAAAATCAATAATAAATATTAAATCGACAAATAAAAGTTTTTATTTAAATATTTATATCAAAATGTATAATTTTAATTTTAATTTATTTTAAATATTATTATAATTATTTTAAAATTAATTGGAATATGTGTGTACATGCATACATACATACATATATATGTCACGTCACATTTAAAGTATAGAATCATAAAGCAAGTTTTCTTTTATAATTAGTTACAAAAATAAAATATTTTTTATTTAAATGAGATCGATTTATAAAGTACATTAGAATTCAAGTATATCATTAACATTTTAAAATAAGTGTGTTTAATTACATGAAATTTTTAAAAACTTAAAATCATTTCAGATCTATTTTTTAAGTAAAACATTACGAGCCTCAATCGACTCAAAATTTATTTCCATAGGTAAAGACGATATTGTTATTTCTATTTTTATGGACAAGGAGATTCATTGTCACTTCAAAACGATGCCATTCCTTTCAAATTCGAAGCTTTACAACTAGTGAAATCAAACTTAGAAAAGACTTAAATAGTATTGATGTTTTAATTTTTTTAATAAAAAAATAGATACCATGAGCAAGTTGTGAAAGAATATAAGACCCATTTCTATAAGATAATTTTTTTTATTTTCTTTTGTCATGTACACACAATGCGAAAAAATTATATGGAGCAATAATTTTTTTATACCTATTTTTTATTTTTTAATAATTAACATAAATGGAAAATAATTTAACAGCACTAATCAATTAATATGAATAATAATAAATTATATTAATAAACTCTGAAGAGTAATATAATAGTATATTATTAATAATAATTAATAAATATATATGCAAAATAATTTTTAAGTACTATACTCAATTAAAATGAGCAATAATAAGTGTTGTTTCTTAGAAATGAAACTAAAATATGAAAAATAAAGAAGACATACCAGTGAGTGTGTCCACCAAGTTATTTCAGAGGCATGTTGGGCATTCTCAAATCCTATATATGCATTTGAATTCTTTCATGTTGTAACCTAGAATGACAAAGTCATATTTGTATTTGAGTTATCACAAATAAGAATAAATATAAAGACATGAATGACATGTTTTTTGATGCGATGATGATTCTATTCTTTGTTTATGAGAAAAGAAACACCTTCATTGTAATAATAAATATTGCTTCCAAAAAATTACTTATCAATTTTTTTTAATAAGAGAAATATCTTATTGAAGTATTATGAAAATTACATGAGCAACAATAAAAATTGTTGAGTTAACAAGATAGAAAATGCTTCTAAAAAATTAGATTGAACTTCTCAATAAGACACACAAAGACAAAAATAATAACCTATTTGCTATGTAGCAAATAGTTCACAGAGATACTCGTTCAAAATTATGCATAACAATTAAAGACCTAGAAGAAAAGGAATCAATCATCAATCTTCTAACACATTTTTTTTATCAAAGAATTACACTTTAATTTGTATGTTTCCATTTGCAAGGGAAAACTTTGTTTTTATTGATTGCTTGAATCACCAAATATTTAACAATTTAACTTGTGCAGATTAGCAATCCAACATTCAACCATATGACAAATAGCGCTATCGAAAACCTTCAAGTCAATATATACACATTATATATATGTATAATATCAAGTGATTATTAGTGTAGACAAATTAGATTAGGCGGATGTAGTTAATAATGTATCAAATATTTTAATTATTAGTTTTTTTTAAATCTTAATATTGTCGTATATCTATGTATAATATTTTTAAGTTAATGTTTCAGATCACAATATGAGCTATCTTTAGGGACAAAAATAATGGTAAGTCTAAAAATATAATCTCACTTATTTTTTAAATACTATTTAATCAAAAATAAATCATTGATCTCCATTTTTTATAACACTTGAGATATTTTTGTTGATGACATATTAGTGGTTTTAATTGCATAGTGCTACATGTTTAACTAGATGACATGTTGTGTATGCCAATGGAGGTTTTAATTTATCACAATTGTAATTAATACTATTAAGTCCTTTCTGATAGAAATGGTATATTTTTTATGTGATGATGAATCTATACTTTGGCCATGATAATAGAAATTCCCCCTAACATCTCAGTGGTTTTAATTACATAGTTCCACATGTCTAACCTACTGACACACTACGTATCCCAATGAAAATTTTAATTTATCACAATTATAATTAAAAGAAATAACAAAAAAGGGCTTACAATAATCAGGGTTATACAAATTCACAACTGGTTCATGAGTCTCTTTCTCTATTAAAAAATAAAAAAATTAGTATTTGATAAGTAATTTTTGGGAGCAATATTTATTTTTATTTGTGATAACTCAAATGTAAATATTACTTTGTAGAGGATTCATACATGCCTCTCAAAGAAATTATTGGACACTCTTGCTAGTATGAAATCTTTATTTTCATATTTTAATTTTATTTCTTAGAAAAAAAAGGTTGTTACACTTTGAATTTATAACCCTTGTTCTAAACATTAAAATTAATAGCTTATCCCAATACTTCTCAAACTTTAGGTCAAATGTCTTGCATAGTCCTAAATATGTTGAGATTGTTTTGGCAATACTTTCATTCATTGCAGCTACAAAAACATGCACACAAAATACATTCATAAAATCAACATGGATATTCTAATTCTTTTGCCACAATTTTTTTTTGAATGTCCAATACACCATAGTGAATTAATAGAATATTTTAAAAACTATTTAGGCATATATTAGTTTTTTTGGTAATATGTAACACACATTATTAGCATTTAATCGGCATGTTTTCAAAGTATATCATTTAGTTCTTTTCAATATCATTTATAAAAATATGAAATTGTGCAATAAATTTATATAAAAAAATAAAAATACCAACAAGTGATTCAATAAATTAGTTTCTTATTTCCTATCAATAAATTTTTGGGTTTTAGGAGAGATAGCAATATAAATTTAAGGGGAGGGTGGATAGGGGCATGTGTCCCTTGTTAGCTTACTTTAAAAACCTTGTGCATACACAGTCTAACGTCTAACTAGGGAAATGTTAGGTGAGCATCATAAAAATTGAAATCCCTTTGTTAATCCTATTTGCTTATATGAAATAAGGCAGTTATAAGCCTTTTATTCTGAGTTTAAAAATGCCTTAATATGTTCCTAATGATATGAATGATAATCTATAACAACCCTACTAGGTGCTAACTATAATTACGAGATTTTTTTTTAACACATAAACTATAAATAGATTACACCATGATAATCTAAGTAGATCATACAAAAATAATCCAATAATGATAACTATAATTAAGTACGTGACATCAATAGTCACTGATCACTATCAATATATGAAAATGCATCATAATACATTCATAGAAGTAAATACAAATATCCAACCACTACTGTCAAACCACGATAAACATGTAATTATATTTCTACATGAAATATTTATAATAGTAAATATAATATAATATAATTTATAAAAATAGGATACAAGGCTCCATGGAGCATGAGTTCCCTAGCCTCTCCAGTATCCATGGCAATCTCAAGTGTCATCTCAAAAGTAGCACTGTTGTGGGGAAGAAGAGCATCATATAAGCGCTTTTCCACACCAATCATGGACTAATGATCCCTAATACTAATCCCATTATGGAATGTCCCTCCATTCATGGATGATTAGATAACAATGGTGCAATAATCTAGATTAATAAGAAAGCACCCATATGTTGTATGATTTCTAAAGCTAAAGATGCAATGTATCATAGAAAAATTGTTCTATTATAAGATATTGCACATACATGCAAATCATACTCATGAAATGATAATATCTCACTAAACATAATTTTCATATAAATATACAATAGTGATCTATACATCCATCAAATTCATACACATCACATGATTGGATTGCTCTTATCTGGCATTATGATTTTAGTAAGCCAGTGAAGTTTATCTCACTCTTTACTTAGTATCAACAAAGTGAGATTGGTCAAATACTATTTAACTACAATATTCATACAATTTACACCCTATTATCAACCATATCACAACACATGATAAACATAAGAGTAAGCAAAGTATACATTTATTACGTCAATGCTCACCTATACTAATGCTAAACTAATGATTCATAGGGAAAAGGGGTTAGAAAAGGGATAAGAGCTCCTAAGAAAGCTAACCAGGTGATGCCCCAAAGTAAAATGGACATGCATCTATGCTTGAACCCACAATAGATCAGTCATAAGACAACTATGGCTTACACAATCTTGAGATCAAGTTAACACACTGGAAGAGGTTCAGGCAGAACACTAATCCATACCTACAAGAGCTTGAAAATACATTAAATAGGTAATTAGAAGGTTGATAGAATAGGAATAATCTCCTTCACAAATCTACCAAGCACAAACATATTAAGGCACTGATCAATGATAAGATATAGGCAAAGAAATCATCTTATTACATCAAGAGGTAATTCTTATAATAGACTTGACAGGATCGAGCCTAATCAAGTGGAACATACTTTGTAGTATCTCAATGAATATATGTCTCCCAAAAAGATGAAAAAGTATAAAAACTAGGAACCCTCTACAAAATAGAAGATGTGAGATATATATAGAGAAAGGGAAGAGGAAGAACTTATGGCCAATGAGGAAATTGAGAGAGGAAGTCATTGATGATCGAAACTGCTACCACTTGTTGTACTCAATCTCTTTGCATTCAAAAAGCATACAACTTATTTTAACCATTAGAAGAACCATCTAGAATCACCACCCATCTCCTTGAGCTCCCCATGTATTCAATTCTTCCTCTTCAAAATTGACGGAGCCATATCAGAGGTGGCTACATGTTCCTACTAAGTGTGAGCAATTTTGTCCTTTGTATTTAAAACTTGATGTGTTCTTTACCATAATATGGACTATCTTGGTTGGTCTTTACATGTTCACTACTCCATCTGGATGCATGTAATCCTTGTTTGACTACTTTGCATGTTATAGAAGTGAGTTGTATGTACTCGTGCCACTTGTCCTTAATTGATTGGCCCTTTGGATTTGTTAACCATTGACCTTAATATTCCATAGCCATTTGTTTTCCATGGACTATTTTCCATAATTTTCCTTTTAGAACTTTCCATTTTACTCATTTGGGCTTCGTACCCCTTACAACTTACTTCAAACTTCTCATTACTCATTACTTGCTTCAAATTTTTCATCTGCAACTCCTTACTCTTTAGGTTTTGTATTGCTCATGACTTATCCCTCAGGCTTATTTTACCCAAAACATTTTCTTGGGTTCTTTAAAATGGACCACTGTTGGGTAAAAAGAACCCTTCAAAAATATTGAAATGGCCCTCAGATCTTTTATATGTACCCTTTGACAAAATTGTTTGGTCCTTCAAAGATGTTGAAAAGATCCCTTTTGTTGAAAAAAGGCCCTTTGGCATTTTGAAAATGCCCTTTGCTTATTTGAAGTATACCTTTGGGTTTTTAAAAGACCCTTTGAAAAAGTGAAATGGACCTTCAGGTTTTTTGCTGGGACTACCTTCTTTCAAAAATGACCCTTGGCTTTTGGAGAAGACTTCTCCCTTGAAGAACTTGAGAAGCACTATTTTTTGAGACCAAATCAGGTTTATCAAGCCCCCTTAAATATTTCAAGTTTCTGACTACTCACAACTTATGAAGTAATTAGGTAGTGCTCCTTGGAGAACCCAAATACACTACCAAGATCAAATTAGGATTTTTGAGCCCCACTAATTCAAACTTATCATTATTGTAACTTATAAAGTGAAATAAGTAGTGCACCCCCAAAAACCCAAAATACACTACCCAGACCAAATCAATCTTTCCAATACCTCCTACTTAGTTCAAGGTTTTGATTGTTGATTACTTATAAAGTTTTTTAGTGCTCCTCTGTAAACTTGAAGTTGTCTTCATCAGAGAAGCTGAAGTCTTCTTTAAGAGAAAGTTTGAAGTAGTTCACCTTGGAGAATCCAATCTACACTATCCATGAGTAATTCAAGTTTATAAACCCAAATTACTTCTACTTATAAAACATTTAAAAGTCAAGCACCATTAGAAACCTGATTTGCCCTATGCCCTCAAAAACTCAAAGTCTTACGACTTCAAAAGCCTAAAGACTTATACTTTGGAGAACCCAAAGACTTATGAGAGAGAGAGAACCTGAAGACTTCTCCTTCTAAGAACCCAAATTTGTCTGAACTTGCCACTTTTTCTTGAATGTCCACCTTCTCACACTTGGGCAAAATTTTGGTATGTGGTCTAAAAATGGCCAACATTTCTGGTGACTTGTAGGGAAACATGTTTGTTATTCTTGAGAACCTATCTCATATGGCCTTGTCTACTCCATTAGGCATGGAGACTCTTCTTTGGTTCAATCAAGGCTAACCCTTTCTAGGACCTCCTCTTCAAGCAACAAGGAAAAACAAAACAAAGTGCCCAAGGCACTTATTGAAAAGAAACACACAAAAAAAGGGAAATGTGCACAAGGCACTTAGAGGAAAACATGGAAATATATCCAAAAAGAAAGGAAACTATACAAAACCATTGACTGATTATACAAAATAGCTATCCTTCCTCACTAATACATTATAATTTACATGTTTAAGAGTTTCTAAACAAATATGGAGAAGTACTAGATTTTTAAAAGTTGATGACACACTTCTCCAAGGAAAATAAAAAAAATAGACTCGCTTACTCATCCTGATTGATTTATTATGCCACCATCTTGGAATGGATATGCAAGTTGGTCTTATTCTTATTGGTGATCAAATTTATGCTCTGAATTGAGCATAACTTATGATGGCTCCTCCTTTTCATCTCCCAACCAAGAAAAGTGCTTGATAGGATATCCCTATGTCAACACAAACATTAAGCAGACATATTTTACCTCACTCTTGCTCTTTTTTGCTTCATCACCATGCTTATTAGGCATAATCAGATCATAGTTTCCTTGAAGGACATGCTCATATTGAAAACTTTGTTTATACTCAAGGTTTTCCTTCATCATACAAGGTGGTGGTTCTTCAAGTCACACTTCTTGAGCACTCAAGATGTCTTCCTCATTAACTTCACTCAATATTTCTTCTTGTTCCTCAACTAAAAATGAGGGTTGATTTAAACTTTCAAGATCCAAAAGAACATCTTTGTCTTACTCAAGGTCCGATTTCCCTTTTTTTAGCTCCAATTCATCTTGAAATGAATCATCCTCTTATTCATATTCTAAGATGGACTTTTAGTAGTCCATTCAAGGTTTATCTTGTTATCATCTTAAGGGCTATTCTTTTTAAGATCTACCTTACTGGTATCAAAGCCATGCCAAGTAGATTGGTCTAAAACCAATAATTTCCCCTCTAACTAAAGTGGGATACCTATCATGATCTCTTCACCATAGACACTTGTGTTGTCTTCTTCAGACTCAACTTTGATTGAAAGCTCCTCCTCTAACCCTTTTAGAATAGGTTCTTCCTTCAAGAGGGAGATGGTGGGAGGGTGAAGAAGTTTACCTTGCTTGCAGTTTAAGAGAGTATCCTTCCAACTAGGGATTTTTAATGGTCTCTTTGGTGGCTCTTGAGAGAAGGAGAGAGAGTCTCAGAACTCTTGTAAATTGACCTCATTGAGCTGAGCTATGGTTTCTTCATTTGGCACAACCAACTCCTTTTCAAAAATTTCTTCTTGGATTATCTCAACTAACACCTCCTCCTCTTGAAAGCATTTATGGATTGACTCCCATGAAGGAAAAGCATTAGGAGTAGCCTCTTTTTTTTTTAATTAGCTCTTGGAACTTCATCACTGATACCTCCTCCCCTTTTTGTATGCCTTCCCTGACTAATTTCCATGAGGGAAACATGTGGGAAATAGCTACCCTTTCTTGATTTTGACTCTCTTCCTCTTTTTTCATCTTCAATTCCAACTCGTTGATTTGCCTATCTATATTTTCTTTGAAAACCTTCTCTTTAAGTCAATCAAGGACCTTATGAAGATAAGGAACATAAGAGGGCTGATATGATGTACATGAGGGTTCTTGAGGAAGTTAAGTGGGGTCTTGGATCTCAATGATAGGATGCTCTATAATAGTGTCCTCCTTTATTTGAAAGTTGTCTTGAATTAAATTCCAAGAAGGGAAGGTTTTGAGGGACACTTGAAGAACTTGGAACATAAGGGTTTTCACTTGGAGTGGCCTTTTAGGGAAGAATGGGTGATACATATGAGGTTTGAGGTGGTGTATATGAAGATAGATAAGGTTGATAGAATTAGACCTATTGTTTTTCAAGGTTGTTCAGTTATCCTCAATGCTTTGGATGTAACCACTCACATTCAACATCTCATCTAAGAGGTTATTCTAATTTTCCATTTCAATAGGTTCCCATTTCTCTTTCATTTTCTACAATGCAACTCTTATGTCATGAATGATGTGTTCAGGGATATCTTGACCATATCCCTTCTATGTATCAAGTTCCATCATATATTTTTGATACCTTAAGAGCATTTACCTCCAAGTTGAAATAGATTGGTTTGGATCAAATCTAAGGATATTTTGAGACTGAGAAGGCTTCTGATAAGAATTTTGAGAACCACTTGAGGTAAAGCCATAAACATTAGTAACTTGATATGAAGGATGTTGAGGTAGAGAATGAACATTTTGATCAAAATATGATTGATTGTACATACTAAATAATGATGATTAGGCACTTAGAATGCTTTAAACTAGTTGATATATTCTCGAAGTCACCAATGATGTTTGTTGAATGCCTCTAAAGGCAGATATGTAGAAGAATAACACCAAAAATCCTTATACTGCTTTGGACCTTCATTTCACTGGGTGTGCCAAAAACTATTGTAGCACTAGATTGCACCCTTTATGGGAGATTTTTTTAGGCTCTCTCACTCCTATCTACAAGCATTGGGATAACCTCAGTTTGTGAATATCCTATATTTTTGTTGAACCTCTAGAGAAGGCCAACTTCCTCTTTAATGCTCACCTAAACTAATGTTAAACTAATTATTCACAAGGAAAAGGGGTTAGAAAGGGGATAAGGGCTCTGAAGAAAGCTAACCAGGTGATGCACCAAAGTAAAATGGATACTCATCTATGCTTGAACCCATAATAGATTAGTCATAAGACAACTATGAATTACACAATCTCAAGATCAAGTTAACACACTGGAAGAGGTTTAGGTAGAACACTAATCTAGACCTACAAGAGCTTGAAAATACATTAAAAAGGAAAGTAGAAGGCTGATAGACTAGGGATAATCTCCTTCATGAATCCACCAAACATAAACATACTAAGGCACTAATCAATGACAAGAGATAGGCAAAAAAGTCATCTTATTACATCAAGAGGTAGTTCTTATAATAGACTTGACAGGGTCAAGCCTAATCAAGCGGAGCATACTTTGTAGTATCGCAATGAATGTTCATCTCCCAAAAAGATGAAAAAGTATAAAAACTAGGAACCCTCTACAAAATGGAAGATGTGAGATATATATAGAGAAAGGGAAGAGGAAGAGCTTTTGGCCAAATGGGAACTTGAGAGAGGAAGTCATTGATGACCAAAACTACTACCACTTGTTATACTTGAGCTCTTTTCACTCAAAGCATGTAGCTTATTTTGACAACTAAATGAACCATCCAAAATCACCACCCATCTCTTTGAGCTCCTCATGTATTCAGTTCTTCCTCTTCAAAATTGATGGAGCCATATCAGAGGTAGCTACATGTTCTTACCAAATGTGAGTGATTTTGTCCTTTGCATTTAAAACTCAGCATGCTCTTTACTATAATTTGGACTATCCCAATTGGTCTTTGCATGTTCACTACTCTACCTAGATGTGTCTAATCCTTGTTTGATCACTTTGAATGTTCTAGACGTGAGTTGTATGTGCTTGTGCCACTTGTCCTTGATTGATTGGACCTTTGGATTTGCTGACCAGTGAGCTTAATGTTCTACGGTTGTTTGCTTTCCATAGACTATTTTCCATAATTTTCCTTTTGGAACTTTCTAGTTTACTCATTGGAGCTTCACATTCCTTACAACTTACTTCAGACTTCTCATTGCTTATTTCTTGCTTCAGAGTTTTCATCTGTAACTCTTTACTCTTTGGGTTTTGTACGGCTTGTGACTTATCCCTCAGGCTTATTTTCCTCAAAACATTTTCCTGGTTTCTTTGAAATGGACCACTTTTGGGTAAAAATAACCCTTCAAAAATATCAAAATAGCCTTCAGATCTTTTATATGTGCCCTTCAACAAAATTGTTTGGTCCTTCATAAATGTTGAAAAGATCCCTTTTACAAAAAAAGGCCCTTCAGCATTTTGAAAATACCCTTTGGCCTATTTTAAGTGTACCTTCAGGTTTTTGAAAGACCCTTCAAAAAAGTGAAAAGGACCTTTATGTTTTTTACTAGGACCACCTTCTTTTATAAATGACCCTTGAATTTTGGAGAAGACTTGTCACTTAAAGAATTTGAGAAGCACTATTTTTTGAGACCAAATCAGGTTTGTCAAGCCCCCTTACTTATTTTGGGTTTTGACTACTCATTGTTAGGTTGTGGAGCTAAAAGCTTCAACCTTTGCAAACTGAGGAACAGATGGTTGTTGAGTTCTATAGGAACCGGTGTCGGCAGCAAGACCGACGACGGCAGAGACCAGTGCAGAAGGCCACCGGCGACGGCAGTAAGTCGGCCAACATCGGCAGAACCAAACAAGCAGGGACCGACGTCGGTCGCCTGTGTGTTCCAGAACTGCTCGTTTCACAGACAGTTAGTTAAGTGAACGAAGAGTTTGCATGTTGAGACCAGTTAGAGTCTTGTGCTGCGAGGACAATTGTCTAAATTAAGAGTCTAAGTTATTGTTTGAGTTAGGGATCTATTTATAGACCCATTGGCATGTATTGTATAAGGCATGAGATAGAAAGGAAGAGTTCCTTCTAGTTGTAAGATCTGTGAGTTGCAGGTTGTTGCAAGCTCATTGGGGATCTACATGTAAGTTTGGTCTTTGAATTGCAGGTTGCAGGTTCATGAGAGATCATCTTGAAGTGCTATAGAGTGCTTGATGTACCGGCAGGGTTATTACTGACTGGTTGGTGAGGTGAACACCAATTCTGTGTGTGAGTTGGTTGTTGGGACCGTTTTTGTGTAGGAGAGTGTGTGTGAGAAGAATTACTGAACACTTGAGGTGTGGCGAATCTCTGTAAGGTGAAAGAGTGTGGCGGCTCTTTGTTGTATTCTTTTCTGTTAGTGTTAATACAAGATAGTGTATTGTCTCTCATATTCTGTGCTATTGGTGAATTTTAGTTACTTGTGTTTCTGGTTATTTCTGCATATTCAATTGCTTATATTTGGTAATCATACTGTGCTCTTTCTGAGGAGCAAGATCCCAACTAGTGGCATCAGAGCATGTTTGTTGTTCTAGATTCCTGACAACTGGTATCAGAGCCTTGGTTGTAGGTTCTTAAGCTTGATACCAACAATTGGTATCAGAGCTTTAGGTTGGGATACTAACAGATTGGTATAGATCTGGGTAGTGTGTTTTGATTACAGGTTACTCACAGGGTTTCTGTTTGAGTGGGAGTTGAGCAATGACAGAAAGTAGTCAACTACGAATGGAGAAGTTCAATGGCAAAAACTACCAATTATGGAGGATGCAGATTGAGGACTATCTGTATCAGAAAGATTTGTACTTACCGTTGGGTGGGGTTGCTAGCAAACCCTTGGATATGAAAGATGAAGAATGGGAGGTTCTTGATCGAAAGGCTTTGGGATCTGTTAGATTGAGTCTTGCATCATCTGTGATTTCCAGCTTATCACAGTGTAAGACAACGGTGGAGTTGATGGAATCTTTGGCAAATTTATATGAAAAACCCTCAGCTTCGAATAAGGTATTTCTTATGAAGCGTTTATTTAATTTGCAAATGTTGGAAGGTGGATCTGTTCATAGCCATCTTAGTGATTTCCATGGTTTAGTAAACCAGTTAAGTTCAGTCAATATTGTATTTGATGATGAAATAAGAGCTCTCTTAATCTTGTGTTCATTACCTGAAAGTTGGGAAGGTTTGGTAATGGCAGTTTCTAATACTGTGTCTCCTTCAAAAGTCCTAAAAGTGGATGATATTGTGAGTGTAATCTTGAACGAAGAGATACGTAGGAAAAGCACAGGTGAATCATCTGGAGATGCTTTGAGTGTTGAAGGAAGAGGAAGGCCAAGAGAGAAGATAGAGCGTGGGAGATCAAGGTCGAAGACGGGCAAGAGATCCAAGTCCAGGTATGGCAGAATAACCTGCTGGAAATGTGGAAAGCAAGGGCACTTAAAGAGAGATTGCAGATCGGGTACAGATCAGCATGAAGAACATAAAGAAGAAGCAGATGTTGTGGGTTACATTGCACAGGATGCTCTGGTATGTTCTTTGGATAAAGTAGAATCTTGGGTATTAGATTCTGGTGCCTCTTTTCATGCATCCCCACATAGGGAATTTTTTCATGAGTATGTCCAGGGAGATTTTGGAGAAATTTGTGTAGGGGATGGTAAGTCTTGTCAGATTGTTGGCAAAGGCAAAGTGAAGCTGAAACTGCAGACAGGTAACACATGGGTGTTAAAGGAGGTCATGCACGTCCCAGTTCTGAAGCGGAATCTGATTTCTGTTAGAAGTTTGGGTGAAGAGGGTTGCACAGTAACTCTCACAACGGACTCTTGGAAGGTTACCAAGGGTACACTTGTTATAGCTAGAGGTAAGAAAGTAGGTACGCTTTATCTATCTACTTGTTTTACTGATTCTCTTTCTGGGTTATCTATTTCAGCTGTAGATTCAGAGATGTGGCTTGATAGGCTTGGTCACATAGATAAGAAGGAGATGCTGGTTCTTGAGTCAAAGGATATGCTTTCGGATTTGGAAGGTATGGATCGTGATTTCTGTATGCAGAAGAAGAAGGTGAGATTTCTTGAGGAATTCGATGTTAGTGACAAGAACAGGAAAGCCTTGGTTTTCAAGGAGAAGGTGACGGACAGAGTTCAGCACAAGGTGCAGAGGAATTCTGAGCAGAGCAAGGGTGATTTGGACAAGGGTTTGATCCAAAAGGAGCTCGTGGGAAAAAGTCAGGTCTCACAAGAAAAACACAGAGACCGACGTCGGCAGGAAAACTGGCATCGGTGTCCAGACAGGGACCGATGTCGGCTATGTGCAGCCTGACATCAGTGACTTGGGGCAGACAGAGACCGGCGTCGGCCAGTGGAAATCGACGTCGGTGGGGAGGCAGTCGCAGGGAACCGACATCGGTCGGCTATAGACTGAGATGTGACCGGCATCGGTCACTGAGACGAATTTTGGGTGGACAGCAAGTTGTCATGGAGTCTCAAGCGCCCATATGGAGGACTGAAGGTGTAAGTAAGTTCTTAAATTCGTCATTTCCCTTCTTTACACTACTTGTTGCTCACTTATGGCATAGGACCAGGAAGTTATTGAAGAAGCAGAACAGGTAGATCCAGGAAACAGTGGGAGCTAGGCATGAATGAGGATGAGATTCCTTGGAGGAGAACCAAACAGGTGTTTTGGGTAGTGTTGCCAGCTGGAAGTAAGCACTGAGAGACGAATGGATGTTAAGGATGAAGAAGAGCGGAAATGGATACGTGAGATGGAAGATCAGGGTACTTGATCTTGTATTACGCTGTCAGGGCAATGGAGGTTTGTTCATTGTGTTTCTCTTTACCAGGTTGGATAGTATTAGCTACACTATCTTATTTTCTATATGATGTGCTTGTTACAGGGTTACATATACAGGTATTGCTGAACTAAAGGTAAAGTTAGTTCAGGTGTTTGTCATGGAGAATCTGGGAGCAGCAAGATTCTTTGGCAAGAGTGTGTTCTAGAGACATGAAAGGTCATGTGTTGACTTTGTTTCAGGATGATTGTGTGAAACCGGTTAGCACGCCGATGGTTGGACAGTTCTATGAACAGGTGTCTTGATTCACATAATGAGGTTGAGTGCATGATATGTACTAAACCTGAGTTTTCCCAAGCAGTGGGAGTTGTCACAAGTTAGGAGTCAATCCGGGAGAGAACCATTGGAGGTCAGTTCAGTGGATTCTTACAGGGACTAGTAGCAGGTGCACATGCTATGCAAGTTCAGGTTTATTTCTACATGGTTGTAGATGTGGATGTGGCAGGTAATTTGGATGACAGGTTTTGCACCATGGATTTTGTGGTGGTTGGTCTTCAAGGGTGATTTTGAAGATGGATACATAGCCAAGGTAACAAACTAGACAGTGTACAGGTACATGTACAGGTTGCAGCTGTTTATCTCCAAGTGGGAGATTGTTAGGTTGTGGAGCTAAAAGCTTCAACCTTTGCAAATTGAGGAACAGATGGTTGCTGAGTTCTATAGGAACCGGCGTCGGCAGCAGGACCGACGACGGCAGAGACCAGTGCAGAAGGCCACCGGCGACGGCAGTAAGTCGGCTGACGTCGGCAGAACCAGACAAGCAGGGACCAACGTCGGTCGCCTGTGTGTTCCAGAACTGCTCGTTTCACGGACAGTTAGTTAAGTGAACGAAGAGTTTGCATGTTGAGACCAGTTAGAGTCTTGTGCTACGAGGACAATTGTCTAAATTAAGAGTCTAAGTTATTGTTTGAGTTAGGGATCTATTTATAGACCCATTGGCATGTATTGTATAAGGCATGAGATAGAAAGGAAGAGTTCCTTCTAGTTGTAAGATCTGTGAGTTGCAGGTTGTTGCAAGCTCATTGGGGATCTACATGTAAGTTTGGTCTTTGAATTGCAGGTTGCAGGTTCATGAGAGATCATCTTGAAGTGCTATAGAGTGCTTGATGTACCGGCAGGGTTATTACTGACTGGTTGGTGAGGTGAACACCAATTCTGTGTGTGAGTTGGTTGTTGGGACCGTTTTTGTGTAGGAGAGTGTGTGTGAGAAGAATTACTAAACACTTGAGGTGTGGCGAATCTCTGTAAGGTGAAAGAGTGTGGCGGCTCTTTGTTGTATTCTTTTCTGTTAGTGTTAATACAAGATAGTGTATTGTCTCTCATATTCTGTGCTATTGGTGAATTCTAGTTACTTTTGTTTCTGGTTATTTCCGCATATTCAATTGCTTATATTTGGTAATCATACTGTGCTCTTTCTGAGGAGCAAGATCCCAACTAGTGGCATCAGAGCATGTTTGTTGTTCTAGATTCCTGACACTCATAACTTATGAAGTAATTAAGAAGTTCTCCTTGGAGAACTTGGAATACACTACCAAGATCAAATCAGGCTTTTTGAGCCCCACTACTTACCTCAGATTTATCATTAATTACAACTTATAAAGTGAAATAAGTAGTGTACCCCCAGAAACCTAAAATACACTTTGTAGACCAAATCAGGGTTTCCAAGCCCTCCTACTTGCTTTGGGGTTTTGACTACTGATTACTAATAAAGTTTTTTAAGTAGTTCTCCTCTGGAAACCCAAAGTTGTCTTCATCAGAGAACCTGAAGTATTCTTTAAGAGAAAGATTAAAGTCATTCACCTTGTAGAATCTGATCTATACTGTCCATGAATAATTTGGGTTTGTAAACCCAAATTACTTCTAATTATAAAACATTTAGAAGTCAAGCACTGCTAGAAACCCAATTTGCATTGTGCCCTCAAAAACTCTAAGTCTTGTGACTTTGAAAGCCCAAAAACTTCTACTTTGAATAACCCAAAGACTTCTGAGAGAGAGAGCCTGAAGACTTCTCCTTCTAAGAACCTGAAGTTGATTGAACTTTCCACTTTTGCTTGAATGTCCACCTTCTCACACTTAGGCAAAATTTTGGTATGTGGGATGAAAATGGCCAACATGATGCAAAGAGGGTGTTATGATAACAAGATAGTAAGATGACAAGTTGATTGAAAGTTTTCAAGTTAGTTTCATGGAGGCAGGTGGCTTGGTTAAATAGGGAATGAAGGGAGAAATCAATGGCTCAAATTTAATTTTGAGCCATTGAGGTCAATGGCTATAGATTTTCCATGGAATTTTTAATTCCATAGAGATTTATAGAATAGATAATTCTAGAGAAAGGGGGCTAAAATTGAGGATATTTCTAGAATCCTCCAATTCTATAAATTTCCCATAGTGTTTAGGGGTTTAGGAATAGCTAATAATTGGGTGGTAGATGGGTAGGTAAAATATTTTATATTTTTAAATTAGAAAGTGGATTAGGGAGTAGGTTAAAGGGTAAATGGGTTTAGTTAGTAGGTTAATAGGGGGATTAATTGGGTATGGGATAGAATAAGGTTTGTAGGAGGTAGGAAATGGAATATGGGACAATGGGACATTAGTTAATTATCTAGGAAAATGTAATTAATAGTTTACATTAGCATAATTAGTGGGGTGAGCTATTTTAGTGCATACATTTTGCCCCTCTTTGAAATGGAATTGTGGGTGGATGAGAGGAGTAATGGTATTTCAAAGAAGAACCATAATCATGTAGAAGCATGTTAGATGGTATCAATGATGAGTTAGTAGCTATGATTCCCCCTCGAGGGATCATTTAGGGAAAACTGTCTCAGACAGTCACTTGAATAGAAATCCCATGGTGGGATGAGACTAAGATGATAAAAATGGGGTTGGGATGTCCCAAGATATAGTTAGGATTGAAGATGCACCAAGTTGCAAGGGGATAAAGTGGCTCATTGGTGATGGGTTCTAAACAAAATGACATAAGTTATTTAAAATTATTTTGATTGATAGGATGAAGTTGATTATATTTGTTTAAGCTAGTGATAAGTCCCATAACAAGGACATAGGCTAGGGAAGGATTAAATGTTGATAGGAGTGATAACAGTGTTTGATGGGTGATAGGGAACTACTTTATGTAAGATTCATAGCTTAGAAATGACATGTGATTATTGAGTGACTAGTTTGGTGATGGGGTGGGGATGAGGGATACATGGTGGCTAAGTTATCCCTAGGCACGAAATTAGGACCAAGTGTTACCTACATAGTCCTAAAATAACTCAGGTTGATGTAGTTCTAACTTTGGATGATGTTAGATGATAAGTAAAGATAATACCCTAGATGACTAAATGAGGATAAGTTGACAAAATAGAGGTGATTGAGTAAGTTGATGGGGTTTAGATGTGACAAGGGGGTTTTGGGGGTAAAGGGGTGATGGGCTAGGGGATAATTAGGTTTAAATATGATGGTGAGAGGTGAGATGGGAAAAATGATAGGATTAGTGGGGTGGGTGGAAATTTGGAAGCCATTGATAATGTTTGCAATTTGTTTTAATATTGCACCATTTGGATGTGTGTCAATGACATAAGAGAAGTCAAAGGTACATCAAAATAGATGCATGGGAGAACTCCATTTTTAGTGACTTTGCCCAAATAGCTTTGGGAGTTATCTAGACCATCCTTGCTCCCATAAAAGTTAACAAGAGAAAACATATACAAGATGATAACAAATAAAATGAAAAAGACAATGTAATTAATATGTACATGATTAACTAAACAACCACACACATACTCAAAATATACCTACATTCACACAAGACAATCATAAGACAATATAGATTAAAGATAGGGATAAGAATAAGGATAGATAAAGGGATAATGAAGTGATGATAAAATGATTATAAGACAATGGGTGTACTAATGATTAGGGGTTATGTACATGGGGTATATAATGCTTACAATATTATATGTTGGAGTAAGATTACAACCAAGTCCAAAAAGTATCCATCTATGGGGTTTAAGATGATCCCTCAGGATTTAGTATCATAATGTATACAACACCCCAGAATAGAAAACTTGTCTTTTGATCTTTCCATAATGACAACATTAGTGGGAAGGTATGTACCATAGTTTTTCGGACAACAAGGGACAAATGGATATGGGATTTTCCTTGAGGATAAAAGGAGACATAATTTTCAAAGAGGATGTGATAGGCTGGTGTGATGAGGGATGAACATAATGATGTGATAGGTGTTGGGGACATATTCATGATAGAGACAGATAAGAGATTACAGAGGACTTCCCCAACAAACATCCACACAACTCAATAAGTAATGGCTTCTATCTTGATTAAAAACTCTTTTTTCCTTTTGCTACATAAAAACCTATGATGGATGCCCACTATTAAAACTAGGGTCAAGAAGGGATTATTTTACCATGATGTTAGAAACCAATTTTCATCATGGTATGTGCCCAAGGTACTAAAAGACTAGTTTTCACCATTGGACATTTTTTTCAAAAACTTATTAGAATGTTAGGGAGAATTGATGGAGTGGAAAAGGGATATGAACCCAAGAGTAGGAACTCATAAATGGAAGAAGGTGGATCCTGTCAAGTGTAAAAACACTTTAGATGCATGATGTTTATTAGACCATCAAGTTTTTCACCATCCAATGTGGCTAATTTATAGGCTCCAAATCCAAATTTGGCAATTATGATGTATGGCCCTAGCCAATTAGATTTAAATTTTCCCTTCTTTGTCCTGTCAACATAAATATTTTTCTAATTTTCTTTCAAGAATAGGTCATCAACCATAAATTCCTTAGATTAGATCTTCTTGTGATATTCGCCTTTCAGTCTATTCTGATATGCCCATAAGTGATCAAGGGCCTTTAGAATATTTTCATAGATAATCTCTAATTCCTATAGTCTTTCTTGTCTACAATTATGGGTAGTGATGATTCCCCTTAATGAGATACATAAGGAGGGGAGATATACTTTAATAGACAAGATTGCTTCTATCCCATAAACTAAGGCATATAGAGTGGCCCCAATTATCATGTAGACACTTGTTCGATAAGACAAAAGTGCTATATATAATTGTAGGTGCCAATTCCTACCTACTTGATTGATTATTTTCTTGAGAATGTTGATAAGGGTTTTGTTCATTGATTCAGCTTGTATGTTTCCTTGGGGGTAGTAAGGAGAAGAAAAATTTTGCTTGACGTGATACCATTGACATAAGGCCTCAACTTCTTGATTTTTAAATAGCTTAATATTATTAGAGATGATGTTGGTAGGGATGCTAAAACAACAAATGATTTGATTGAGAATGAATTTGGAAATTTGAAGGCCTATAGTATAGGTAAGCAGCATTGCTTGTACCCTTTTAGTAAAATAATCCATTTCTATTATGAGAAACTTGTGACCATCTAAAGATGTAGGATTTATCTTGATGATCAAATCAATTCCCCATATATAGAAAGGCTATGGACTCATTATGGGTTATAATTCTTGTGTGGGTTCATGAATAAGATTGCCATGTTTTTGACATGCTATACACTTCTACATGTACTGATAGGAGTCTTGTTCCATAGTGGGCCAATAATATCTAGTACAGATCAGTTTCTTGGCTAGGTCCATCCCACTAATGTGAGTATCACAAATACCATCATGGACCTCCTTGATCATGAGAGAGGCTTATTCCAATATTAGGCATGTTAACAAAGTCCCATCATATCCCCTATGATAGAGCATGCTACTGAGGATAGTGTAATAAGAAGTTTGGTAGATGAAGGCTTTTCATTGGTGGTGATTAAGGTTAGGTGGTAAGATATTATCATAGAGGTACCTATGGATTTCATTATACCAAGGAAGACTAGGATCAGGGATTATGAAAATTTGTTAAGTAGCTATGGACTAATGCACTGGGAGAATTATATGTTCTATTAGAAAGTTCCCTTTTAAAACATCTTACAAGAGATTAATGAGTGAGCCAATAGTGGTTATTGAATTAGTTGCTTTGTTACACCCTCATATTACTTTCTCGAATGTGATAGTTTGGAAATGTTTTTCTAGTTGATCAACCAATTGTTTATAAGGGATTAACTTCTTTTCCTTAGTTTGGAACTCAACTTATTGGATTATCGGCTGTGAGTCACTAAATACTTGTAAATGCTAGATATTCCAATGAATGGCTAAGTGAAGGCCTAGTATCAAGTCCTCATATTCTAAGATATTATTGGTGCATGGGAAGGTAAGGTGGAAGGTTTTGGGAATAAGGTCACCTTGTGGGGTGGCTAAGAGGATGTTTACCCCCAATCCATGGATAGTAAATGAGCTGTCAAAATATAACTTCCAGCTACTAGATTTTGAAGTATTCATTATAGACTCATCCAGGATTGTTGTGACAATAGGCTCAGTAACTTCAAGAGGTACTTCAACTAGTTTATCTGTTATGACTTGCCCCTTAATGGCATTTTTATTGACATATTAAATATCAAACTCATTAAGTAGCATAATTGATTTGGCCATTCTGCCTATGAGGGCTGATTTTGACAATAAATACTTAAGAGGATCAACCTTGGTAATGAGTTGAACCTGATTGTTAAGCATATAATGCCATATTTTTTATGAGGCAAAGACTATGGATAAGCATGCCTTTTTAATTGAAGTATAATTTATATTGTAAGATATTAGAGTGTGATTGAGATAATATATTGCTTATTCCTTTCCTTGATCATTATTTTGTGCAAGGAGAGCACCTATTGCACATGGAGTTTCTAAAATATACAAGAGCAAGGGTTTTCCTAAAATAAGAGGTGACAATACATGGGGTTTTCTAGATAATTTTTGAGATCATTAAAATCCTATTAGCACTCAAATTTATAATTAAAAGTGGTCCCTTTTTTTGAGATATGGGTAAAAGGGTGGCACTTGTCCACAAGCTGAGAGATAAATCATTAAATGGCTTGTAATTTTCCCTGAAGACTTCAAAGCTACTAAAGATTGTGAGGTGGAGGCATTTCCATAATTATTTTTTCTTTATCTGGGTCTAATTCTATTTATCTTCTAGAAACTATGAATCCAAAAAAATTTCTTGAGGTAACACCAAATACACACTTCTTAGGATTTAACATGACTTTGTGTTCTCACAATCGTTCAAAGATTCATCTTAAGATAACATGGTATTCTGACCCGAGTTGGAACTTCCCTAGAATATCATCCACACAACATTCAACTATATCATGCATCATATTATGTAAAATGACTATAATGACCCATTGATTAGTTGCACTAGCATTTTTAAGGCCAAAGGGAATGACTTGATAGTAAAATGGTCCCCATGGAATGATGAAAGTTATTTTGTGTTAGTCCTCAAGCACAATTTTAATTTGATTGTAGCCTAAAAATCCATCCATGAGAGACAAATTTCATAGCCTACCATTGAGTCTATGATCATGTCAATATTTGGAAGGGGGAAGTCATCCCTTGGACATTCCTTATTAATATCTCAAAATTCTATGAAAATTTTAAATTTGCCTTGTGGCTTAATCAAAAGAACAATATTAGATATCCAATCAAAATAATTGATAGACTAGATGAAGCCAACTTCCAAGAACTTTTGCAGCTCCTCCTTGACTAACAAGGACACTTTGGGGTGCATTTTTCATAATTTTTATTTGATTTTTTTAGCATTAGGATGCACAACCAAGTGATGCACTACTAAGGAGGGATCGAGCCTAGGCATGTCAGCATAGCTCCATGCAAATATGTCTATGAATTATTTTAATAACTCAATGATAAATTCATATTCCTCATGTGTTAGGGATAACCCTAGTTTAACCATTTTGGGATGTTATTCAGTCCCAATGTTGACTTTTATCACTTCCTCAATAAGTGAGGGTGATTGATCTTGTAAATAGGGAGATAATGATATTTTTGGAACATCTGAAGAAAAATAATCCTAGAGTTATGTATCAATTTCAAAGTATTCATCTGGCTCAACTAGAGTATATGAATATTATTCTGGGTTTTAAGGAGTCTCTTCATCTTTAGATTGCTCATCTTCACTTTGACCATGAGGTAATTTTTGTTCCCTAAAATATGTGGACTAACAAATATTGATGGAAAACCATTTATTATGATCATTAGAAGGCATACAATCTTGAGCTCTTGGGAATTCCAAGATTGCTTCATCATTTTGAAATGTATGAAATGATGGCTCTTGATTATGATCCTAGTTAATGAGTTATGGATAGTGGAGGGAGATGTTGATGGTGGAAATGGTGGTATCAAGGAAGATGTTGGTGGTAGCAAGCTCCTCGAAGTGACTATAAATTGAACCCATCTCAACTTTTTCATCAGAGAGAGACCACTCATGTATTGAAAGAGTAGCCAAAATAATATTATTTAGGTCATCATCAAATAGTCTATACCTTAGACCAAGATACTATGGATATTATTGAACCATGATGGGTTCAATCCTTTTTTTCTCTTGTTTCCCTAGTCCTTTCCCTTTATAATGCATATTTTCCAACATCTTCTAGATGTGGGGGTATTGTTTTCTTGGAGATATAAGGGCCTCATCATCTGGAGTAAGCCATGAGTCATCTAATTCTTGAATACATTCTTTAGATAGTAATCTTTCACTTGAGAAGGTCATGGGTCTAAATTGATACTTGATTGGATTGATGTTCTCCATGGCTTGGGAGAGTGGTAAGTCACCTACACAAAAGGTTTTATATTTTTACTCTCTACAAAATGTGGATGTGATTTTTAAGTGGGTAACTTTAGGTAATAGATCTAATGCAGATATAAGTTGACTATGGGATATATATTTGGTAGCTATTAGACTTAGGAAGGATTTATCTGTGCTAGGATAATGACATGATTATGAGGATTGGTCCATTTGATAGTTGTGAAACTAATCAATTTATCTAGGCATGTTGACTTCCATACTAAAGTGGGTAATTTTAGACACTAATGTAAGGTAGATGGTATAGCTTGAAACTCATGGATCCAAGGGTGACCTAGTAACATGTTATAGGGTAGATCAACATCCATAACTTGAAGTAGAGTCTAGTGTACCACGGGCCCCATGATAATGGAAAGGTAGATAGTTATTGTGGATAGATATTCATTATCATCATAATCTTGATCATAATCAAAGTAGGCCCTAAATATCCTTTAGAATACTCTAATTTCTTCAAAAATTCTAGATCACACAAATTTAATATAGATCCTTCATCTATGAGCACCTGGTTAACATGATGATGGAATATGGAGACTTCAATGAATAATGGATAATTATGGTGGGGGCCAGTTGGATGCATGTCTTGGGAACCAAATGTAATCTACTAAGAAGGGGATAAATGTCCCACTACTGCCTATAATTTATTAGTATCTAGATCACTAGGGACCTTAATATCATTTAGGACTTGATTTAGTATCTCCCAATGTAAAGGGGATGTTTTAAGGAGATTCATTAATGAGATTTGAGTTGATGTCTTCTCAAGATGTTGAATGATATCTTAAGACTTATTAGAAGATACTAAAACTTTCTTGGAGACATTTCCCTTCTATGCTGAAGAGGTAGATGGATCCTTAGGTAGTGCCCTAGGAAGTACTATTTTTCTTCATCCAGTGGAAACCACATAATCAATAGTGGCTCGATTGATCTTTAAGATGATGGATGAAGCTAGAGTGGGATCTTAAGGGAATAAAATTTTAATGGTGTTGACATAATGATAAGACATGACATGGTAATTAGTGTGGTTCGAAGAGGAATCCTAACCCTGGTCTCATAGTGGTTTTATGTTTCTTTGATCATGCTTGGGTAGTGCATCCTTATAAATGCCTAACTACCCTTATATTTCAATGTCACCTCTTTTAATTAGATCCTAAATATAGTGCTTTAATTACATTCATATTTTTGTATCATGACCTTTAAAATTATGGTATTTATAAAATTCATCTTCATGATACCAGGGTTCACTTTAAGAGGCCTTGACCAAAAACCCCTAGGTTTGTTTAGGCAAATCAGATTTTCTCTATTAGTGAATTAGAGTGCGTAGAGAATTTAGAAAATCATCATTTGATTTTTGTTGGTGTCATAAAATTTAAAGGGATAAGATGGCATTCCACTTTTGGGTAGCATTATGCTACCAGGTGTCATTATGCTACCAGGCATCAGAATGTTGTTAGATGGTAACACTACTATTGCATGATAACATGGTGTCATATGATAGCATGGTGTCATGCAATATCATCATGCCATGTGATAACATGGTGTCACATGATAACATGGTACCAAAAAAATAGCATGGTGCCATGTGACAACATGGTGTTATGTGACACCATGCTGTCACATGATACCATGTTATCATACAATAGAATGGTGTCACATGGCACCATGTTATCATGCACCAATAATGTTGTCACCTAATGGCATGGTGCTACATAGCACCATGCTATTTCCAGTCCTTGATGATGCCAATCAGTTACTCCAGTTTCCCTCCTTGCTTATAAATAATGTTACAAAAACTTAATTTAACACCTTGCTTAAAATGTTTCTCATCCTACCAACTTCCACCTCAACCTTCCTACTTCTAAATCAACCTTACTACTTCCACTTACCTACTTATAATGGCTTCCACATCCAAAAAAACTCAAAGTCAACCAGGGGGATCCAGGACTATGTTTTCAAAAATATTTTATGTCCATATTTCCTCCACATGTTGGATGAGCCCAGATTCTTTATTGAGTGGATCAATCAATGCCAACTTAGAGGCATGGTGTAGATGTGGTAATATGATATGGCTATCAACAAAAATCTACTAGGATCTCTAGTTGGGTGTTTTAACCATAAAAGAGCTATTTTTACATCCATTTAAGCAATAAAACCATATCCTTTGGCACATCTCCATTGGATATACACAATTTAATAGATATTCCACATTGTAATGCAAGTCTTGTTAACACCAAGGTTTTGTTATCTAATGATGACAAAAATTATTTGGATTCAATCTACAAAGTGTCTATTGACCTTGCTAGTAAGTGATGAATTTATTAATGAAATTGACATTTCTTAATTATACTTGAATCATTTATTATAAATAGTTTGGTATCCTAATTTAATTACATTTTTTAATTTTGTTTTCATTACAACTAGTCAAAATTAAAGGGGAATCCCCATATAAAATATGACCAATCCATTTCTAAAATCTATTATCCATTTATTTCAAGTAAGAATTATATTGTAAGGAAGACCATCGAACATTTCCTTCTGGGTTGTTTACTATATTCTTCATTCTCTCTCGGGTGTTGTTTGTGACTGGTGCATCATTATTTCCAACAAGATTAGGGAAAAATTAAGTTTTGATTTATTAAAGGACACATGCAAAATTTCCTCTTCTAATTACATTATGGCCTTATACTTTGACACATTATTTGAAATCCAAAATACTACTATTCACACCCTTCATCCAAAAATGAAAGCTAATGCTTTGTCTCTTGAGGAACAAGAGGTAAGTTTAGTTTTCCCAAGTCTGAATTTTTTGATTTATATATATATTTCAACTTTTAACATTTTTTATCTTGTTGTTTGTTATAGGTGAGAGTGTGTGTCTATGACACAAGAAAACAAGCTACAAGTAGAGGTCAGCATGCTCCAGAGGGTTATAAGGATACCCAGTCCATGGAGTCTTCTTTCAATTCATTTATAATTGTAAAATGCCCAAGAACTGATTCTATTTCATCTCCACTTCTAGGTTCCCATAAATTTCATTTAATGTTTTTTCTTTTTTTATTAAATGGAAAAAAATAATATTCATATTGGTTTTTTTTTTGTACTTGACTTTCATATCATTGTTGTTGATGATTCTTCGATACAACACCATTAATGTTTGCCATTACAACTTTATTTTTTATTTGAAGTTTGTTAGAATTTTTTAGTCAATTAACTACATAAATTACTCATTTTGAAACCACTTATGGAACCACCAATGTCTCTCCCACAAGTGCATTGAGATGGCAAGAGACAACTCCCATAAGGATTCCAAGAGGGGAAGAGATAAGTATGATAAGGATAATTAGAATGGATGATGTAGTCACCGCTATAGGTAATAACATTAATAGATTCAATTTAAATTTTCTTTGATTTTATGTTTTTAAATTTACCACTTTTGAATAAATATTTTTTTCAATCCACCCAACATCTTTTAGGAGACTTTAGAGTATGCCACCGCCCCCACCACCCATCTAGATTCAGAGAAGAAGAAAGAACATCTCCCTCCCTGCACAAAGTTGAGGCACACTATAGATTTATAATTTCTTAAATTTTGTTTGTTGGTAGACTTTCAAATGCAGATGATCTTACATGTTTAAAATAGATTGATAAGGATGAGGAGTTTCTTGGTATTGAAAGTAGACCCCTAGCTATTGGTGGATTCAATCCACATCACTTTATTCAGATTCCCACTGTGCCTTCACAAGATCCTCCTATGATTCCTTCTTCCCTAGCTAGCTCTTCCCCACTCCACACAAATAATGTAAATGTTTTTGAGGATTCCCTTACTAGTTTTTCATTGGACAATCTAGTTTCAAAAAAAATTGCTTATGAATTTGAAGGATGGTGTTATTAGCAAATTTAATGATTTAAAAAAATGGGAGATAAGGGCAAATGTCCTTATCAAATAAATCAACACCCATTATCATAACCACTCTTAAAGAGTGATTTTGTTTTCTCTTATTCAAAATGAACCCTCAAAGATTGATGCTTTGTTTCAACAAGCATAGTATGGATTGATCTCTATGGATAATGTTTATTGTTGACCAAATTTATTCTTTCACGCCAAAATTGGGCACTCATATCGATTTAATCACTTGTTCATGTCTTTGGTTGGACTCAGTAATGAAACTTTCATTCAAGAAAGGTATCATGTATAATACCCACATCAAATGCACAAGTCTTTCCTTCAAGGTTTTATTCAAGTGTTTCTTTCAGAGGTTTTGCCAAATTCTTCCAAACTTTTTGTCTGAAGCTTTTCCCTTAAGTATTTTCTTTTGGATAAATTATCTACATAAATTTATTGAAGGGTGATTGTAACTTTTCCAAAAGGCACTTTAACTTTCTTGAAGTGCTCTTTCAAGCCAAAAATGACCTTTGTATTTTTCTGAAAGGTATCTTTGAGGCTAAGTGGACCATTTCCAAAACTATGAAGGATAACTACAAGTTTTTTGAAGGACACTTACATTCTTCTAAAGGGTCATTTGTAATTCTTCTGAAGGGTCACTTGCTTTTTTTAAAGGATCATTTCATTTTTCTTGAAAGGACACTTGCCTTTTCGAAAGGACACTTTCAAATTCCTGAAGGGAATTTTTCAAAAAGTCTGAAGGACTATTTTGGGGGAATAGTGGACCATTTCAAAATCCTAAAGGGTATGTGACACCTTTTTGAGGGGTATTTGTAGGGAGTTTCATGGGAAGATAGACCATTCCAAAAGTGTCGAAGCATTCTTTTCAAAGGGGAGGATCATTTTAATAAGTTTGAAGGATTGTTTCTAAGATAAAGTAGACTGTTTCAAAAAATTTAACGGTATTTTCCTTTCGAAATGGACATTTAAAACTTTGTCGAAGGGTCACAAATAAAAGCTAAAGGGTATGTTTTCCTTTTGAAGAGGTATTTTTCACTTGTCGAAGGGTCATCTCAAAGAAACAAAGGAAGCCAAGCAGAAACTCCAAAGGAATTCTTTTAGAGAAATTATCTGAAGAATTTTTAAAAAAAATTGTTTGAGTTACCAAATTCTATTTATTTTAGACATTTTGTCCATAGGAATTCTAAAAGGCATAAAGTACCAAGCAAATTTCAAAATAGAAAGTCTGAAGGAACTCTTTAGAAGAATTGTCCATGAGGAGTAGATTTCCTTTGGGAGAAAAGAGCCTAAAATCTTTCAAACAAATTGTCTGAAACAATGCAAAAGAAAAAGCTCAAAGATAAATTCTGAGGATAAGAAGTCCGAAGAAATACCAGAGTGATGGCCCACAAAATGTTAAATGTTAAAGTATGGAAATTAGTTGCTAGAATTCAAACAAAGGAGTGACAACCTATAGGACATCAACTTCAAACAATGAAAATAGTTGTTAGAGTTTAAAAAAAGCATGGGAACCTAAGAACAAATGTGGAAGTGACAAATGGGATGAATCCTAAGCATCTGGTACACATCAAATAGAAATAATTAGGTTGATAGTGAGTTGGTATACCATTTCATAGCTCAAAAATCTAATAAGGAACAACTAGAATCCAAATGAATTTCCAACTAATGGACCCATTTATGATAAAACACAATTTGGAGCATCTTGATCTTGTTGGCATAACCCAAAAAAAAACATCTTATAGAATGCAATGAAACTATTCCATTTTCAAGTTAACACATGTTTGAATCATTTTTATACTTCCCTTTGCTCGATCTCTTTCTCAAGGATATATATATATATATATATATATATATATATATATATATATATATATATATATATATATATATATATATATATATATATATATATATATATATATATTCATTCTATTCATTGAGGGGCCTCTATTGGTTATGGTAAAACTCTAGCCATATTTTTACTCTAACTCTTGAATAAATATACAAGTGATTTCACCTTTTTTCACATTGCACTATTGAGTATAAGTTCAAATCTTGTTGATAATGACTAGTGAAAAGGTTATCTTCTAGCATATCAATCTATGGTCACTCACCAATGTGCAGAAAAGATGATGTTGTAGGTCTCTGTTAGCATTATTTACTAAGTGTATAAATGTCTTTGAAGTGGTATATGTGTATTCTCGAATCTAAAATACCTTCCTGAATCTAACTTATGAAATATTGATGTAGCAATGTCTTTATTGTGACTTTGTGTGAAAAACCCTTGTTTATCTTTAAGTAGTGTTTTCAGTCTTAAGAAGATATCAAATATTGGTGCATCACCACTTGTTTTCCTAGTTGTTTTCCTTCTCCCTTTTCATTCACAATTATTAGTTTAGAAATAATTACAAGGTGCATCAAGGGGAGCTAGCCCATAATCTAGAGACTCATATCAACAAAATTATCACCCACAATAGGAGAGATGATTCCATTATGCTACTTGGATGAGGAAAACTGAGCATTTCCTCAAGGGTTCAAATGTAAGAATCAATGATTTTTGGCATGCCCGATGGGACACTAAGTCCTAGAAGATTGTTCAAGATTAGTTCTAGTGTTAACACGATTATAGAAAAATAAACATTTACATTTAGTACCTAGTGATTCTATTAAAGAATTCAAAGTCTTTGGTTGATGATCAATCCTTTTTTCCATGCTAAAGTGACAACTAGGTCTTTTGCTAAAGGTGTACACTTCATGTTTGTGGAATTACCTCCATATTCAACTAAAAGGTCCAGGTTTGTCAACACTCATCCATATAAAATAAAGTTTGAGTTTAAACCATCCAAATTTGTGTTGCATATTGCTCCTAATGTTTATAGTAATATTTAAAATATGGATAGAGACAACCTTTTATGCCTTTCCATGGGGCATCTCCCTTACAACTTGCCTAATATGATTAAATTCTAGGAGTTACTCTCAAAAGTGTCCCATATTTTAGTGGAGATGGTCCAATTATTACCATTGAGCATATTATAAACATAGCAAATTTTTGTAATATCCACAATATCACCCAAGAAAATGTAGCTATTAGGTTGTTGGCCTTGTCTTTCAAAGGAAAAGTTTTGGACTGGTATAGGACCCTACCTATAAATTCTATTGGCTCATGGGATGAGTTGGGGACCCTATTAATTTTATGTTTGGGGAAAAAAGTGAACACCTATATATTGCTGAGTAATTTACCAAAATAAAGAGGGCACCACATGAATTCATGCAGGATTTCAATACTAGGTTTCAAAAAACATGGGATAGAATCCCAATTCTTGTGAGGCCAACTACAAATTATGCATTTTTTTACTACTTGAAAGCATTAAATAGTGACATTTCCATGATGATTCATTTTATGGGTGGAAACACATTACCTATTTCTTATGAAATAGTTATAAATGCTGAAAATTGTCTTGTCCATGTAGGAAAGATAGCTCCTAGGCCTCTAATGCCACTATTCACTGATTTGCATTTTCCTAGTCAAAGTGCATTACCCACTTTAAATCCTTTGCCTAGTCAAGAAAAATATACCATTACTCCTACCAATGAAATACATGAAGTCAAAATATTGCTTCAATGTTTTACTAATGAATTGGTTGTTCTCAAAAGTCAACAAGCCCAAAACTATAGGCCTTATTAGTCCTACAATCAATTTGGACAAACAAATAGATCTCCTTTTCAAGGTAATGCACAAGGACAAGGTCAAATTACCCATGTCAAGCCATATAAAATTTAAAATCCTAATGTTCTCTCATCCTCCAAATCCCTTGTTCCTATTCAAAATAATTTGGTCTAGGAATAGCCCAATTACTCTTCTTTTGAACAAGGCTAAGAGCATGTTGCTTACACAAATGAGATGCATAATCAAGACATGGTAATGCAAGGCAACTAATATTTCCAAACTTCAAATTTTGAAGGACCTATGTAAGGTGGACTAGAAAATGGAAAACCTTATTTTGATTCCACTCTCATGAATCATTTGGAGGGTGAGTTTTGTGCCATTAACTATGTGGGTAATATAAGCAATCAGAATGCTAGTGTGGCTGCCAACACTAGATCAAGGAAAAGGGTTGTTGAAGAAGTCCATAGAACCAATCAGGGACCTATTTTGAGTCCTAAATTAGTTCATATGGGAGGAGGACCTAATTAATCTCCTAAAACATAAGAAAATAAGAGGATTCCAAATTTTAACACAGCTACTACAACCCTACCTCCACAAGCTACATCACAAGGTGCAAATGTTCATAAAAAGAACCCCAAGATAAGTAATCCTTCCATTAATGTTGTGGACTAGATGAATAAGATTCATATGAACATCTCATTATTGGATTCTCTATCATTATCAAGGTATAAATATATGCTCTAAAATGAATTGCATGGACTGAGTACACAAGTTAGCCCATCTAGAAGTGACAATGTAGTTTTGGTAAATGAAACTCAATCTATAGATGGTCAGGTGATGAAAGATGAGAATATTAATCTTTTATACCTATATTTAATTATTGGTGATTTCTTGGTTCATAATTGCATCATAAATAGTGGAGCAAGCACATTAGTTATTCAAAAATGCATAGTAGAAAAGCTAGGCATCATATACAAGCCAATGACTAAAGGAGTTTTGTAATTAGACGGATCCCTAGCAAAAAATTTAGGTATTGTGAAAGGTTTGAACTTGATCCTTCATGATTTTCCTACCTTTTCAATTCCTCATGATGTGGTAGTATCACATTTATCTCCCTATTTTTCTCTTTGCTTGTTAAGAGACTTCACATCTAAAATTGGTGGATACTTACTAGCTAACTGGTCCTACATGGTGTTTAAAACAAAGTATGGCATTAAGGTGAAGATTAAGTCAGAACCTATTCATAAAGATAAATTGGAACCATATTAACCTAACGTAGAAAATTTTAATTATGTTATCATTGATGAAGATGAGTTTCACATTGATCAATCTCCATCATCTTCCCTTGAAGGAGTTTTTGATTTGTTCCTAGATGAGTGGGGAAATGATAACTATGTGCATGATCCTTACAATTTTATTGAATAATATGGTCTTAGGGAATATTATATGCATGAGAAGGATTATTTCATGCCTAATTTGATGAATTCAAATGAATATGTGAATGGCTTGTGGAATTTTTTCTTTGATGGATCTAGAAGCAAGATTGGGGCAGATGGTGGAGCTATGCAAGTTTCACCTTCAAAGGAAAGGTATTTTTCAACTTTCAGGTTTCATTTCTCTTGTAATTCTAATGTAAATGAATATGATGACTTCATTCATGGCCTAGAATGGGCAAAGAAAAGAGGTGTCAAATAATTTCAAGTGTTTAGTGATAATTAACTCATTGTTAATCAAGTTGGAGGGCAGAATTGTCCAAGAACACCTTACTCAAGTCCTATAATCATAGAGTTTGGGACCTTATAGATGACTTCATGGAATTTAACATTACTTCTATCTCAAGAGAAGATAACAAACATGTTGATAGGCTAGCATCAATTGGAGCTCAATTTGATGTTCCAAAAGGCATAAGAGAAGACAAGAATCAACCTCATCTAAAGGTGATTGTGAGACCTTCTATACCAGATAATGTCACTAATTGGTAGGTTTTTGATAGTGACTAGTAGATAGCTCTCTTCCTACAAGAAGAAGTTGAGTTTTATACAAAGAATCTGTCTAAGCTTCAACAACAATATGGAGAGCAGATTATCCAGTTTAAGTCTAACAAGCTTCCCAAAGTTGTAGTCACTTTTGAAAGCATATTAAATGAGTATGGCCAGCTCAAGAAGGATAAGGTAATCATGTCAACCAATAAAGAGAACTATAAAATGGTATATATCTTCAAAGATAAGTTACTTGCACTTGGAAAGGTATGCACTAGTCAAGAGAAGCATGATTTCATTGAATATACAAAGAGTTTAGTGATATTTTTACATGGGAGTAAAGTGATTTGAAGGGTTTTGGCACAAGATTAGCTCAACATACTATATATCTAGATTAAAATTACAAACCCATCAAGAAAATGCAAAGGCAAATCAATCCCAAGATTAAACCACTTATGAAGAAAGATCTCTCGTCTAGAATCATTTTTCCTATCAAGCATTCTTCTTGGTTGGCCAACTTAGTCCATGTTAGAAATAAGAATGGGGAGATCAAGTTATGCATGGATTTTAGAGAATTGAATAGGGTCTCTTTGAGAGATCATCACCCCCTCCCTTGCATGGAACAAATTATATAAGTGGTTGTAGGCAGTGAGAGATTTTCTCTCCTAGATGGTTATTCTAAGTATAATCAGATTTTGGTAAAAGAAAGTGACCAATACAAGACAACCTTCACCACCAAATGTGGCACATATGCCTATAGGAATATGCCATTTAGATTTTCAAATGCTAGAGATAATTTCCAATGTGCAATGGATATGTCTTTCCAAGGACTAATCAATGACATTGTATTGGTTTATCTGGATGATATAACAATTTTCTCCAAGGAAGTAAACGATCACTTGAAGCATTTGAAGTAAATTTTTGAGAAATTTAGAGAGCTTGGGATCTATCTAAACCCAAATAAGTGTGTATTTTTTGTTCATGAAGGCAAACTACTAGGACATATTGTTTCTAAGAAAGGTCTGTCCATTGATTCAGAAAGAGTAAGTGCTATCTTGGCATTGTCTTTACCTAAGCATAAGAAAGGTTTGTAAAGCTTATTTGGTAAGATAAATTTCATTAGGAGGTTCATTCTTGATTTTCCTAACCTATTCAAGCCCTTGACATATATGCTAAAGAAAGATGAGATATTCACTTGACAGTAAGAAGGAAATAAAGTTTTGAAGAGATCAAGCAAGCCATTTCCCAGGCTTCTACTCTTGCAAGTCCTAACTTCTCCAAGGACTTCAACCTGTATACTTTTGAGAATGAAGAGGTAATATTTGCCATGCTTACTGAAGCTAATGATAAAAATTTGGAATATAAGTGCTTTCAATTACAAGGAGCTTAAAGAAGTTCAGACATAAGTTATCTAATAACAAGATTCATATTTTTGTGCCTCGTCTTAGTGTGAAATATTTTCTATTGAGCAGAGAATTGAATGAGAAAAGGGTAGGCTAGATCACCAAAGTGATGGAATATGATATGGAGATCAAGACAACCAAGTTAGTAAAAGGAAAAGAACTGTGTGAGCATCTTGCTTTAGATTTGAAAGAGCAAAATAAGGTTTTTTTGGCACTTCATGATGATCTTAAAATATGTGTACCTTCAACCACAAGGAGTTAGACATAAGATATGATTCATTTCATTCAAACTAGTGACTGTCCATAAGGTCTTGATAGGGCCAAGAGGAGGTACTTTAGGTTGTAATCCATTCCCTATGTGCTAGTTAATGGAGTACTATTTAGGAAAGATTTTTCAAGTTTGTTATTAAGATTTATTGATTTAGATTAGACTAACAAAGTGTTTCATGAGTTCCATGATGGACCAGCTAGTGGTCACTTTGTTCCAAGAACCACAATTGCTAAGATAATGAGGGCTAGATACTTTTGGCTCACCTTGTTCAAAGACACTCATGCTTGGGTAAGAAAATGCCAAAAGTGTGTTATTTTTGATGGAAAACAAAATCTAGATGCTTTGCCTCTTCACCAAATCTAGGTTAAACAACCCTTTATCCAATGGGGTTTAGATTTCATAGGTCTGATCAATCCTCCTAGTTTTGGTCACAAGTGGGTGTTGATTGCCACTAATTATTTTACAAGATGGGTGGGAGTTGTAGCTCTTAAGGAGGAAAATGAAAACTCAATCCTAGACTTCTATGAAGGTATAGTAACTAGATTTATAACTCCTTAAATAATCATCTCAGATAATGCATTGGCCTTTTTAGGAGCAATGACAAGTGAATGGGATTTGAAGTATGGCATATACCTTAGCACCTCCTATAACTATTACCCCCAAGGGAATGGACTAGCCAAGTATATAAACAAGAACTTGATCAGGATCATAAAGAGGACTATGAAGGAGCATCAAAGGACTTGGCACACCAAGTTGAAGATAGCTCGTTGGACTGATAGGATCACCCCAAAGAGAACAATTGGGAACTCACCATACACACTTGTGTATGAAAAGGAAGCTAGAATTCCTATTTAACTTGAGATACCAACCTTAGACCTCACCTATCAACTAAAATTGATGTAAAATGATAGTATGGAGGTCAGATTATGTGAGCTGATGGAGCTTGAGGAAACAAGAGATCAAGCTATGCACACTATGACTACTCACCAACCGAAAATAAAGAAGTATTTTGATAGGAAGTCTATGCCAAGGAGTTTCTAGGAAGGAGACATTATCCTGAAATGGGATGAAGATAGGGCCAATCCTAGAAAACACACAAAATTTAATGCTTTATGGAGTGGCCCATATGTAATCACATAGTGTAAACAACACAATGCTTTTCAACTTTCAAAGTTGGATGGAGAGGAGCTACATATCCTAGTCAATGATATGTATTTAAAGCATTGTTATTGAGGATCACTTTTCTATTGTACATAATTTCCTACCTTTTTTGTGTTCCCTAAGTGCTTAGGCACATGTGTGAGTTTTTCTTTGTCTAGTTTTGTGTTGTCTTTGCTTAGTCTTGTTGTAGTTGTGTGGTGTGTTTCCTTGTGTTTTTTTTTAGCAAATCCTTGTTAATCATCTTCAAGAATCCATTAACTCTATGCCTGATGGATTATATAGGCTACTGGTCTGATCAGTGTAGCAAGCACACTACCCCTATGAGTCACCAATTTATTGACCAAATTTTGGTCTTTTAGGCCAAAATTGGGCACTCCCATCCATTCAGTCACTTGTCCATGTCTTTGGTTGGACTCAGTAATGAAGCTTTCATTTAAGAAATGTATCTTGTATAAAACCCATAGAAAATGCACAAGTCTTTCCTTCAAGTTTTTATTTAAGTGTTTCTTTCATAGGTTTTACTAAATTCTTTCAAACTTTTTGTCTAGAGTTTTTCCCTTAAGTATTTTTTTTCAAACAAATTGTCCACACAAATTTTCTAAAGGGTGATTGTAACTTTTTAAAAAGGCACTTTAACTTTCTCAAAGGGATCTTCTAAGCTAAAAAGGACCTTTGCATTTTTACTAAAGGGATCTTTCAATCTGAAAAGGACCTTTGCATTTTTTTGAAGGTATCTTTAAGGCTAAGTAGACCATTTCCAAAATTCCAAAGGACAATTGCAGGTTTTTTGAAGGACACTTACATTCTTCTAAAGGGTCACTTGCTTTCTTCAAAGGATCATTTTATTTTTCCTAAAAGGAAACTTGCCTTTTTGAAAGGACACTTTTGAATTCTTGAAGGTACTTTTTCAAAAAAAATTGAAGGACTGTTTCAAGGGAAGGGTGGACCATTTCAAAATCCCAAAGGGTATGTGATACCTTCTGAATGGTATCTACAAGAAGGTCCGTGGGAAGATAAACCATTGAAAAAGTGCCAAAGGGTTATTTTTAAAGGGGAGGACAATTTTGAAGTCTGAAGGATTGTTTTTAAGATAAAGTGGACCATTTCAAAAATCCAAAAGGTATTTTCCTTTCAGAAGGGATGTTTAGAACTTTGCCAAAGGGTCACAAGAAAAAGTCGAAGGGTATGTTTTCCTTTTGAAGAGGTCTTTTTCACTTGATGAAGGGTCATCTCAAAGAAATAAAGGAAGCCAAGTAGAAACTCTAAAGGAATTCTTTCAAAGAAATTGTTTGAAGAATTTTTTTAGAAAAAAATTATTCGAGGTGCTAAAGTCCATTTCTTTCAGACATTTTGTTTGTGGGAATTCTAAAAGGCATAAAGGACCAAGCAAAGATCGAAATAGAAAGTATGAAGGGACTCTTCAGAAGAATTATCCATGAGGAGTAGATTTCCTTTGGGAAAAAAGAGCTTGAAATCTTTTGGATAAATTATCTAAAATAATGTAGAAGATGAAGCTCGAAGACAAATGCTGAGGACAGAAGTCTGAAGAAATACTTGAGTGACAGCCCACAAAACATCAAATTTAAACTATGGAAATTATCTGTTAGAATTCAAACAAATGAGTGATAGCTGACAAGATGTCAACTTCAAACAATGAAAATAGCCATTGGAGTTTAAAAAGAAGTATGAGAAACTAAGAACATATGTGGAAGTGACAAATGGAATGAATTCTAAGCATCTAGTCCACAATAAACAAAACTAAGTAGGTCGATCATGAGTTGGTATACCATTTCACAGCTTGGCAAGCTAATAAGGAACAACTAGCATCCAAATGAATTTCCAACCAATGGACCCATTTATGACAAAACATAGTTTAGAGCATCTTGATCTTGTTGGCATAACCAAGAATAAAACATCTTATAGAATGTAGTGTAACTATTCCATTCTCAAGTTGACACATTTTTTAATCATTTTTAGACTTCCCTTTGCTTGATCTCTTTCTCAAGGCTACGTATATGTTTTCACTCTATTCATTGAGGGGCCTCTTTTGGTTATGGTAAAACTCTAGCTAGATTTTTACTATAACTCTTGAAGAAATATACAAGTTATTTCACCATTTTTCACATTTTATTATCAATTATAATTTTGAATATTGTTGATAATGACTAGCAAAAAGGTTATCTTCTAGCATATCAATCTATGGTCACTTACCAATGTGCAGGAAAGATGATGTTGAAGGTCTCTGTTAACATCATTTACTAAGTGTATAAATGTCTTAGAAGTTGTATATGTGTATTCTCTTTGTAGAATTGTTCATCACCCTCCTAAATGTCAAATACCTTCCTAAATCTAACTTATGAAATACTGATGTAGCAATGTCTTTGTTGTGACTTTGTGTGAAACACCCTTATTTATCTTTAAGTAGTGTTTTTAGTCTTAAGAGGATATCAAATATTGGTGCATCACCACGTATTTTCATAGTTTTTTTCCTTCTCCCTTTTCATTCATAATTGTTATTTTAGAAAGAGTTTCAAGGTGCATCAAAGGGAGCTATCCCCTAATCTAGAGACTCATCTCAATAGAATTATCACCCACAGCAAGAGAGATGATTCCATTGTGCCACTTGGATGAGGAAAATTGAGCATTTTCTCAAGGGCAAAAATCCAAGCATCAACATAATGATAGGATTTTAGATATTATGATAAATAGGTTAGAAAATTTAAATGTAGAAGACTAAGCATATTTCAATAAATGGGCTAAAGATATCAACCTTTTACCATTGCCCAAGTAGAAAAGGATAAAGTGATGGTAAGTTTTCTTTATCTGTAATGTGTATTTTGATTATTATAATACCTTTGTATGTGATTGGCACATCTATTATTTGTTGTTTTCAGGAAAAATATGAAAATTTGAAGCAGTAAGCACATCTTCTTAATGAGCATTTGAAAAATGCTTGCAAAAGTATCTCCTCGGCAATTGCATTGAAGGAAAAGTTGGTTCTATTAAATAAATAGAATAAAACATTGAAGAAGATAATTAAAGAGCATGGTATGGATCCCAACATTTTATTGAAGAAAAAAATAGATTTGGATCCTATAATTATTTCAACAAGAAATGCATCAAAGGAGGAGAGGGTGATTCTTGCATAAATCAATTCTACTACAGAGGATCTTCAGAAGAAGGGAGTGATAATGGAGGATTCACAGGCATGTCTAGATAGAGGGGTTTTCATGGGTGGGGATGGAAATGAGATATGGGGAGGAGAGTCTCAACCATAAAAATGATGATTTTTTTGAGTTTATATTGTTGACAATGATAGTTTCTATCGTTTAAAATAGTTTATATCATGTTTATTTGAAAAACACTTGATTTATTAAATGATATTTTATAGTTGTTCCAAACTCTTAGCTATATAATTTTAATATATATATATATATATATATATATATATAATGCAGTGGTCAAGTTTATATATTCTATTAATAAAAAGTGGAGGAAATATTTTATGGATGGTTTTAATGTTCTAGTTGTTGAAATATACTAGTGGTCAAGTTTAATGTTATAAGGATGTTATGGTTTTATGGTTTGAATGAATGGCTATAATGTTATAGTAGTTGTAGCCTTGAATGCATTGTTTCTATATTCTATGAAGAAAAAGTGGAGTAAATATTCTATGGATGGTTTTAATGTTCTCGTATTTGAAATATACTAGTGGAGTAAATGTTCTATGGATGTTATGGTTTTATGGTTTGAATGAATGACTATAAGGTTCTAGTAGTTGTAACCTTGAATGCATTGTTATATTGATCTAGTAGTTATAGCATTGAATGCATTAATTGTCGTGCAATTTCAAAAATATGTGAACCTAACCATAGGAAAAATATTTATAGTTATAGTAGTAGGAAAAATAGCCTATGGTAAAATAAGTATTATATGGATTTATATTGCTCTACTAGTTATAATATTGAATGCATTGGTAAGATAAAAAGTGGAGTAAATATTGTATGGATGGATTAATGTTCTAGTAGTTGATAGATACTAGTTATAGCATTTGAATGCATGGCTATAATGTTCTAGTTGTTGTAACCTTGAATGCATTGTTAAACTATTCTAGTAGTTGTAGCATTGAATGCATTGTTAAACTATTATAGTAGTTGTAGCATGGAATGCATTCATTGATTGTTAAATATGTAAAATATAGGTAAAATATTTCTAGTAGTGGTAGTATTTGAATATTGTAATTGTAGAGTAAATATTCTATGGAATTATATTGCTCTAGTTGTTTTAATATTGAATGCATCGTTAGTGTTATATTATTCTAGTAGTTGTAGATTTGAATGCATTGTTACACTATTAGTGTTCAAGTAGATGTAGCATTTAAGTGATTTAATGTAGCTATATATTTGTGTAATGGTACTAATGTAAACATGAAATATAATAATAGTGCACCATGCATGTCTAAACATAAGACTCATATACTTCAATGAATTCTATAAGTAAAATTGAAATGCTCTATACGATGTTAATGAGAATTATGATTGCTACTTGATGAATGAGATGAATTGCAAGGATAAAATACTATTTAAAATACATATAATTTTAATAGGATAAAAAATATTAAATGTAATGTATTGAATAAGATTCATGATTGTAACATCTAGGTAATAGATTATAGAATTTAATGTATTTGAATAAGATTGAATAAGAAATCTTTTAAAAAATAGTAATTGCTATACTTATCAAACTACAAGCTAGGTAGTGGAAACAATTCTTGAGAAGCTTGCTCATTTTAAGATTGATTTGTATCTACCATGACAGTGCTGTATTCAATCTCGATATTGTCATGCTCTATTGAAAGTTAATTAAAATTATGATTTATAATGAACTACATGCATTACAAAGATAAATTACTATTTGAAATACACAATTTTAATAGGGAAAAAAATATTAATTTTAATGTATTGAATAAGATTCATGAATGTAACATCCAGGAAATAGATTATAGAATTTAAAGTATTTGATAATGAAAGAACAAGAAATATTTTAGAAAATAGTAATTACTCAAACTAAAATTTGGGCAACTGAAATAATCCTCAAGAAACTTGCTCATCGTAAGTGTGATTTGAATCTACCATTATAGTGTCGTATTCAGTTTCTACATTTTCATCCTCTGTATTGGTAGATGTATTAGTCACACCTCTTCTTTTCACTAGAGAACTCCATGTTTCCACTGCTCTATCAAAAGGAAATTTGTCTATAGAATAACATGAAACATATAGTCTCAATCAAGTTTCTATATTTTTATCTAATCTATTTCTAAGTTTTGACTTCACAAAGGATTTTTCACTAAACACTTCCTCATCTTCCACACAACCCAAAATCATTATTTGAGTAAGTTCATATAATCCAAAATATTCACTAATAATTTCTTTTAAAACACTGCTTGGATTAAAAAAATTCCATAGACAAGTAATGGCACCATTTTCTGTTGGGTCACTTAAACACTAAAATTGATCCATCATTGTAATCCCAAACTATGTTGACTGAGATGTAAGTAATTATTTATTTAAACTACCATTAATATAAAATCCATTCACATCTATATATCTAAAAAAATGAATAACAATTGTACCCATATATTTGTGAAATAATGTGATGATTTGTTCTTGATTGTTAACACTATTCCAAAAAATGGGATTCACAACTCCCTTGCCCTCCAACAACCCATCCCTTTGAAAACATTCTCTGATCTTAGTAGCTAAAATTTGTGAGATTTTTCTCAATTTAATTCATGTTTTAGACAAAATAGTATCATATAGCAAATGTGTCATAGGTACATCTTCAAGCTCAGCTCCCATGACTTTGAGTCTTATAGAGCATGTGTACATTGGGATCTCATTGTCATTTACCATGACATGAAGATGATCATGTATATTGAATTTCAAATAACTCTCTAGATTATAAAAATTAGTCAAAATTTTCCAATTTCTTAAAAAAGGTCCATGAAAGCTTTCATTCAATGTGTATAATATATTTAAATATTGACATACACATTTTCTTAAATGTATGAAGTCAACAATAGAGATAGATCTCTCTTAGGCATGTTTCATTAAATAGTTGATTTCTTTCAACATTGGAAAAATACCACATAATGTGAGTAAAGTTTCTAAATATATCAAATGACATAGCACATATTTTACTTTGTCAACTTCCCTATGATATTTATACATAAACCTTGTCAAAGATGGATATTCCTCAAAAAAATGGTAGGCAAGTTCATAAATAGAAATCCATCTGGTTTTCACATCTTTCAATAGTTTTTTACCATCTATCACCCTAATTACAAATTTCTATAACTCCATAAATCTTTTTGGGCTACTTGACATGTATGCAAAATCACGAATAAGCTCTTCCACTTTTGTGACATTACTAAATGTGCTAACAATTTTGTAAGCAAGATTCATCCTATTTGCCATGAAATGGATTGGAATAATAAATGGAGAAACTATTATTTATAGGAAAACACACAGAACCTTTCTATGCCCCTACATCACTGATTCACCATTAGTGCCAACACACACTGGCTTTGTCGCTATGGCATAATCATCCATCCCAGCTCTCTCTCTTAAATTGGCTATAACCAAATTATGGAGGTTTTCAGCATTATAATTTTTTAACATTTTATGGACAACTAAAAGATGAGATTACCTTAAATAGTTTTCAAAGGTATACACATACAAGCAAACACATGTTGTGTTGTCAACTGCAGTGACCTCATCAGTGGATAGAGAGATAAATAGTGATCTTTTAAAACTTTATTTTAAATCTTCCTTCTCAATAATGGCTAGACATTTTGCCATTTCCCAAGTAATGTTATTCAACCAATGTAACTATGGAATATCTAGAAACCCATTATGTTAAAACCAATCTTTTTAATCTATAAAATTAGAAATGGTTCTTCCCTTTTTTTAAATGTGGAAAATAGTAGAGAATTGTACATATTTTGCCCTAAGATTGGACTGTATAAAACTTTTCCAAATTGTGCTTTTATAGTTCCCCCTTTCTCAACAAGATGTTTTTTGTTATTTATAATCATTTTCATATTCATGTGCATATCTGACATGCATGAATTCTTTTCTATTTTTTCATCTATGTGTTCTTGTTATTTGTCTATCTAGGTGCTTCATTGATATATATATTTTCTCACAATGTTTCTTAATTGTGTCCAATTTAAGTTGCATTTTGTGTTCTTTCAAAATTTCCAACTACAAATTATACATCTATATTTTTTTGGAGGCTCATTACCATTTTTTAGGTCTACAGGTTCTATAAATGGATATTTTGTAGTCTAGTCAACTTGAAAAGATCTTCCTATTGTTCATGTACTTCTCTTCCTCCATCTACTTTTTTGAATGGTATTTTTAACAAAATTTTGTGTCTAAAAAGAACTGTATTTCTCTTATAGAGTGCTCAGAAGAGTATGTTCTAAAGAAGTTCCCAAAGGTATGTCTTCTAGGGGTGTCATTTCATTAATAAAATCTTCATGTGCTGAGAAGTTATTGGGATTAATTCCTTCTAATGAAATAGTTTCAATATCCATGTCAATTTCTGCATTAAAATGGTTTTTCTATTATTCTACATTGAAAAAAATTAACTGATATATTTTTAAAAAGATTGAGAATTATATGTATTTGAAGTACCTATGGTTTGCATAATCATTTTTCCTAGATTTCTAAAATAAGACATGATATTATATTTTTCTAGTATTTCCTTTGGTGTTTTAGCATTGATAGTACCTCCTAATGCTCGAGTTATGTTGTCAGGTAGTTTATTGTTGTCAGTTTCCTTTCCATTATCAGGCGGTAGGTTATTTTCATGCCATATAGATCTATCATGTGATAAACCATTACTAAGAATCATATTGTTATTGTGTGGCACATCACTGTCGGGTGGTAGAGTGCCATCATGCAGGACATGGCAATCGATCGATAAGTTGTCATCACATGGCACATCATTGTTGGGTGGTAGATTATCATCATGTGGTAGATTACCATCATGTGATAGATTACCATCATGTGATAGGTTATCATTGCATGTTAAACTACCACTAAACAACACCATGTGACATAATGCTGGTAGAGGTCAAGGTGCTAAAATCAGTCCAGTGGTAGAGTGTGGCCTCAAGTCTCTATCTTCACAATCTAGTAAGAAAAGATACTTTTATGATAAACTCCTGACCTGAAACCTTTGAAAACATATGTACTATATATAGATTTAAAATTACATGGATAAACCCATAATTATTATAAATCATTGGTGAGATGATCCTTCAAAAAAATGACATCCTAGAATTTTAGGTGAAAGGATCATATATTGCACCCTAAAAAATCATCAAATTCAAAATACCTAAAATGGAATATTCATGAATTAATAAATATTTTCCACTAAAATTTACCCTACATGGTACCAATCTAGTTTATGTTGATGATCATCCATGGGTCTAATTTCAAGAAGAGTGATCATGTTAGTATTAATTAATTATTTAAGGACCATTTCAATGGGTACTCCCAAGCTAGTAATAGGTCTTTTCTTGGTTCAAGGCTTTGGCTTGCCTTGTGACATGCAAATTAAGGAGACACGTTGATGTTTTATAGGGTTCTTACTTTGTACTATTTTCACATGCTATTGTTTAGAATAAGTAACCCCATCTCTCATGACATTCTTATTTTTGTTGAAGACTTTTAGCTTTCCTAAAAAGGAGTTATCTTGATTTTGACTATGCTCATTTTGAATACAAAACTTAAGTGTTCCTTTCTCAATAAGGGCCTTTTCAATTTGCATCCCTTTCTCAATAATTTCATCAAATGTTTTATCACATTGGAGTTTTAGTTAATATTTTATTTTGTCATTAAGGTTATCTAAAAATAACTTGGCTAACTCCTTTTCAAGTACTATACATAATAGGTGGATTGCTAAGCTTATCCATCTTTCTAAAAAGTATGCCAAGCATTCCCTACTTCTCTATTTGGTATTATAAAGGTCTATAATGGAGATATCATGTTCAATATTAAATTAAAAATGTCAAAAAATTCATTTATTTAGTTATCCAAATATTGATATAGACCCCTTAAGTAAGTGCATGAACCATTTCAAGGTTGGTCTAATAAGGCTCTTTGGGAAAAGTCTTACTAGATCGACATCTTCATATCCTAATTCATGGAAATCCACATATAACTCTTACACATGGTTTTGAGGATTACCTTTCCCTTGATATTTTTTATAAAATTTAGGTACCTTAAAGTATGGTGGGAAAGGTATAAAATATGTTCATGTCCAAGGGAGAAGAGCAAAAATATTCATGTTTTTATTTTAGTGCTTGTGAGCATGGGTCTAATTATTGGATAATATCCTTCACCACTTTCCATTCTTATGTGAATGTAGGGTCCCTAAGAGGATTGTTGGTTTGATTATGACTATTATGGGGGATAGGGGTTCTTTGAGTGTTTTGAGTATTATGGACATTTTGACAAGGGGATAATGGGTGTTGATTTAGGGCACAAAGTAAAAGGTTGATTTGTTATGTAAGTTAGTTTAATCGATCATCTAAGCTAGTTTACCTCCTAGTAGCCTCAATACGATTATTGTAGAGGGGTGTAGGGTGTTCTTATTCTATAAATTATTGGTCCACACCTTCCTATTCTTTAGGAATTTTATTGGTATGTACATTATGATGTGGTGTACTAGGATGGGTAGGATGATGGATTATATATTTTAGAAGGCTATAGTCAAAATTAGAGGGCATTGTGCCCCATATTTCAATAACACAGGATAAGACATGATCAATGTTTTCATAGAGGTATCAATCAATTAGATTCATAACCTCATCATTATGGGGGGGATTGAATAGTTCATCTTCTCCTCTGTAGATATACATATCACTATGGGTATCATCATGATCTCAAGTTGGATCAACTATATTCCCTAAAGGGTCAATGTCTTGATTGGAAGCTTGAATAATCTTAAGTTGGGCACAAGTTTGAGCCACCATTTTGGATGAGGGAAAAAGAGATGTGATGAAGTGTGATAGGTGATGTGAAGGTTTTGAATACTAAATAGTCTAGAAACCAAATTTACTAGTGGTCAAAGAGAATGATGTGATGATCATTTTAGAAAGGAATGAGATGACTAAGAATTACCAAGAGACAAGCCTTGTAAGAGACCAATATAACAAGAATTAAAGAGAATGATGGGATCAAATACCTTATCCACTAGAAAAAAGGATGATTGTATGTGTGCTAGTTGAAGAAGGCACTTGATAGGTATGAGTGATGGGTGCTAGATTATAATCTTGATAAGACTTTGTACAATAATAATACCTAGTCTAAAGATGTAGGATGTGAAAATGAGGACTTAAGAGGATGGGTAACCATTAGAAATTGATTCCAAGACTAAATGTAGTATTCAAGATTGATGAGAGGATATAAGATGGATGGGGTATGGGAAGCAAAAGATATAGGATGAGATAAATAGAAGCTATAGGATGGAAAATATGGGTTATAAAAATCACTTAGGATATAGATGGATGTAGATATATTAGGTGAATAGAGGATATATGATGGATATTATGTGTATGGATAATATAGGGTAGATATGAGATGTTGTTTGGAAGCTATAGGATAGATAAGACGAAATATAGGAATTGCTTAGGAAAAAGATGTATAATGGATATTATTGGATATGAAGGGTGCAGAAGATGTAAGATGGGTACTAGATTGGGAGAATATATAAGCTAGATGTTAGATGATGTCTAGGATAGGAAGTAGAAAATGTGGGATGGGTGGTCAATACAAGATGAGGAGATGATATAGAATAGATTTATCTTAAGATATAGTGGGGTGGATAGGGATTATAAGATGGATAGTAAATTAGATGGGAGATGAAATATTAGATATAAAGGATATGAGATGAGGATGAGATGTAGGATGGGTATGGTTTATAATGATGAGATGAGAATAGATGTTTTCCTATGGTTATTTAAGGTGTCACACATAAAATAAGGTATGGTCAACTCAGCTTGTAAACAATACAAGTTTAACACAACACACATAATCATGAATCCTAAATTAGTCAACTGATAAGGGAGTGTAACTCAATGCCTAAACCATCAAATGAATTTGTGGGTGAGGCTATAGGCTAGTGACTCATTATGGAATCTTATGAACACTCTCAACCCTAATTGCACATGATGGCTACTTAAAATTTGATATTGACTCTGATAGTAGTATACATGTTATGTTCAAAGGCTCCTAATCTAGGTTTACACATGGGTTTATTAGTGCATCCCCTATATACAAAAAGCTACAGTGGGGCCCAAGTCCATATAAGATGATGTTTAACTACCCTATATATTGGATCTTAACCACCCCTTACTCCATGGAACCCTTTATGGGGAATTCTACTTAGGCATCGAATGATAGCTCTCCTAATTTTTATACTCTACCAAAACATGGAGTTTGGTCTAGTATGTGGTGAGGAAATCCACGTCACCAACCCTAATTGCTAAGCCTATGCATGGGGATGAATTCCATGTCATGTGTTATCCTATACTCAGGTGGGGATAACATACGTGCAAATGCACGATTAATTTATTGATTAATTATTCTATTTGAGGAAACATAAGTATATGCAATCACATACGATCAAGTAAAATCACCCATACAACAAGAAAGTATATATAATAAAACTAAAATAATATACTATTGGCACCCCTTCTTACAAGCACAAAGGTTTGAAAATAAAATGGGGTATGTTTAGTCTTAAGGGGTGCTGCACCAAAGGGTTAGTAATTTTAGCTTGAAATGATCAGACTTGTAAGCACACATGAAATGTGTTAACAAGAAAAATCATATAGATGAGTAAAACTGATGTTTGTGTTTGATTTCAAAACTAATAAGCCTACAAAACAAATGATTAGTACTTTACTTGATTTTAATCTTCGACCAATCATTATGTAGAGCAATACAAGGTAACTTACAATAAAAAACTGTTAGTAGTTTAAACAAAGTTGACTCTTTTGATATACGTGAATACCCAAATGTTGAAAATTCCACCTTTCCTATTTGATTATTTTGATATTATATGGTAACAAAAAAATTGAGTTCATACAACATAAATCATAGATTAACTATCATTTTCTAAAAGAAATAGCTAAAAGGTAATAATCTAAAAGGTAATATATGTAATACTAACTAGCTAATGTCGATTAGAGTAATATTTTATCACTTTCCAAAAAATATAGAGTATCACTCATGATATTGACTAAACAAAAATCCAAAACATACATATGTATTTAATACACTAATTATTGACTACACTATGTGTCCCTGTAAAATACTATTTATTAAAAATTACACACATACCAATTCAACTTAGTGTAGTTAGGTGACACACAAGCTATTTGATAGGTAGATAAATTTTTAAATACCTAGAAAAAATTTACCTATCCATCTAGTTATATCAAAGTGGAATGAATAAGCAAAATCGGTTAAGTGGCACATGGATGATATTGCTAATAAGAGTCTATAATATAGAGTCTCGTGTGGATTTTCTAATGTTTCCAATGGTCAATGTTGTTATTATCAATAGTTGTTTTGGTAGCTAGAAAATGCATTGAACCTTAACACCAACCACTTTGCCTTCCACCAATTTCATCTAGATATTAAATACACTAATAAATATACACACTAAATGTGGAAGCCTACCCAAGACCTATGAACATTGCCTCAAAGTAAAGTATTATAGGATATTAACATTTTTTGACCCAAATGCAAACAAGAAATTAAATTGTCACAGAAAGGATGTAAAGAGAGCATCATTATTAATATTGAAAGATCAAATGCCTATAAACCAATGTATAACATAAGTGTTATATAGCCAAATAAAATAGTTATTAATAATAATTCCAACACTCAGTCTGTGATAAAGTTGTTAATAGTGATATCTATGTCAAAATAAATAGATGACCCAAAATTTATTTATCCATAAAAACTTGAAATAATTAGGTAAGAGACCTTTCTGAATAAAATGGACAAAGCCATAACTAGATAAAATGATGATCTGGTCTTGATTTTGACATGACTCAATTATGATCTTATCGGTGAGTTAAATAATTCTATTATGATTGACACTTAAAATAGACATTTGTAGCATGGTAGAAGATATATTGTCATGTAAGTTTTAGAAAATCCAAACCTATCTATTAATATCATTATGATTATTTCCACTACACGTGTTTGAAAGGAGAAGATGATCTGAGATGAAAGCTTCCCTCATTTCCCTAGAAATAAATGAACCATAAAGTTAGGTATAAAATCACATCTTACCAAATCATGGATTGTTGGAAGTTTTCTTGATAATGGTGTTATGTCCCTTGTAGGTATGAAAAATATAAAAGATACAAAAAAATGATAATTTTGACATCCAAAATCATTTTCGTATGTTGTACTACATCAACTATGCAATTCATATGTCCAATAGCAAAAGGAGGGTTTAGGAAAACACAATTTTAATCAGACTGGGCATACTACTTTGATGTCTTGTCTAATTATCCCTATAAGCTGCAAGGTCATATATAAGATACAAAAAAAATTTAAAAACAGGACCCCCTCCCACTATGCTAATATTTTATATGAAACATGTTTTAACAAATTTCTAAATTGATCAATCAATTTAAAAGATTCATAACTTTATTAGAATAACAACATCTAATTCAGATAGTTATGCAAATGATAGAATTTTCTAACAAAAATTTAACAATCTAAGAGAATTCATCCACCATTTCTAACAAATTAATCAAACTATAAATTATAGAACTCTATGAACTAGGAGATACTTCCCACCGTGGTTGCCAATATATATGCTTAAATTTTAGATTTTCCTATAATACCATTTTAAGCAATATTCAACCAAAACATAAAAAATCATCAAATAGAGAGGAATAAAAGAGATAATCAGCTTATTATTGGATTTCTTACCATCACATTACCTCTTTGTAGCTCCTCTCTTGGATTTCACAACTGATTTTGGATGCAAATAACTTGGATGTTGGATTGCTTGAATAATGCTTGATAATGGCTTACAAAGAGATTTTGTGATTTGAAGATGGCTTTGATAATGGTTAAAATGGATTCAAAGAGGGTGTTATGATAGCAATATATCAAGATGACAAGTTGATTACAAGTTTTCAAGTTAGTTTCATGGTGGGAGGTGGCTTGGTTAAATAGGAAATGGAGGGAGAAATTAATGGCTCCAATTTAATTTTGAGCCATTGAGATCAATGGCTAGGGATTTTTCATAGAATTTTTAATTCCATGGAGATCTCTAGAATAAAGAATTCTAGAAAAAGGGAGCTAAAATGGAGGAGATTTTGAGAATCTTCCAATTCAATAAATCTCCCATAGGGTTTAGGGGTTTAGGAAAAGCTAGGAATAGGGTGTTAAATGGGTAGGTAGAATATTTTGTATTTTTAAATTGGTAAGTGGTTTAGTGAATAAGTTAGTGGGTAAATGGGTTTAGTTAGTAGGTTAATGTGGAGATTAATTAGGTATGGGATAGAATAAGGTTTATATGATGTAGGATATGGGATGTGGGATAATGGGACATTAGTTAATTATCTAGGAAAATGTCATTAATAGGCTAAATTAGCATAATTATCAGGGAAAGTGGATTTTAGCGCATACACTTTGTTATTTAATCCATACTAAGAATAATGACTATAGTTTATACCTCCTAGATAAGATACACTTTTCATTGTAGATTCTAACTACCACAATAATTTCTAAACATACTACACCCCATGATAACCCATATTACCATAGTTTAGTATTTTAATACACAACTTTTAGTTTTTCACAATTAGTCATATAAAGTATTCTTAAATACATGGAAATATAATCTTTTGATTCAGCAACCAGATATAACCAAACAAGTTACAGTCTCCATGGAACACATATTATTCTAACCTAGAATTTAATTACACTCTCAAGGTTGTATGCACGCATATATAATGTCCTCCTAAATATTACAAAACATACTATTCAAATTAATAACCATCACACATAAATTTATGTAGATGTGTGAGTCTAGACATAACAATTATAATATGTACCATCCAGGTATAACATACATTAATACTGTAGTAATCTATGACATCCCATACTATCATAGTTCACAATTTCATATTTGCACATAACCAAACTTATGATTTAAGAAATCAAAAGTCTCATAAACCTATAAGATAGGAAATAAGTATAGATTATACCATACAGGTATATCTTAGGCTTAGATTGGATAATCTACAATCCTTAAGTAGATACAAGTATATATCACAAGTAATAATAACATAGTCCACTAGATTTATAAACATAATTCTTAAGCAGTCAGTAAAAATAATAATAGAGATTTAGATAACTCAAACCCATTATTTTCTTTTATTCCAATAACTTATTCTATTTCTAGAAGGCTATTCCAAAAGGTTATATTTTTTGGTTCTAAATAATCCTATAACTAGATAACAACCTAATATCCATAGATATACACATATGACCCAATGCAACTACATAAGTTATAAATTCAATTTAAATAGATCAATTACTAATGTCAATAGACTGCCTATATACAAGTTTGACTTTTCTCAAGTCAAATTTACATCAATACTCATATGGATATATCAACATGATTTAGAATATAAACCACTTGAGTATAACATCATACTGAACATACTTGAATATATGATTGATTTATAAATTCATTATGATCATATCACCACAGATATATTATACTATACTCTCTCTCTCTCTCTCTCTCTCTCTCTATATATATATATATATATATATATATATATATATATATATATATATATACTCAATAAATAAAAGTATCTTCAATAGTATAATAAATACTATTAAATATGTTATTATGATCTATAATATCATGGCTCAATTAATCTCTTTCTATTAATAATTAATGGATATCTACATATATCTATAGCTCATGTACTCAACTAATCAAATTAAAGTATAAAAACTTTTTGAATAATATGATTACGTCAATTACATGTAATCAACTATTAGTTGAAGTAATCTAATAAATGTTAGATAAGTTCATTTCACCATTTAGTTATTTCATAATTCCTCAACATTTTGCTTATGTGGATGCTACATAAATAGATTGCCTTTACTCCAATATTCAATGATTTAGTAAACTTATACTCAATGCTTAACATGAGTAACTCATTCATTGTAATTATTTATACCTAGCTAAGTCCAACATTAAAATCACTACAACATATAAATGAATTGACATAATAACTATATCAGTCATCAATCATTCTAGTGAGCTATCATTTTATTATCCACCCTTATATAAGTTGTTACGACCTACTGACTATTTGATTATCACATGAACCTACTTAAAAGGATATATTTTCTCACTAAATCACTGCACAAGTATATATGTGAATCATTGCATATCTATATAACCCTCTATTCCCTATTGTTAGTTATCAGTTTAATATATATATATATATAATTATTCAGGTAAGAATTATAATGCTATTAAGCACTGCACATTTTCCAAGTCACTAAACTTTATTTCACTGCACCTATATTTTTTATTGGTTTGCTATATTTTTACTATTTCTTTTTGAACCAAGTATATAGAGCATTCCAATATTGATTTTGGATCAAGGGAAAACCAAAGAAGCATGATTCTCATTAGGATCCCATGATAATCACACTCTTTATTTTTTTTAAAGAAAATTGGCTAACAGTGTAAATCGAGTTGGCAATGTAACTCGGCTCAAACAATAATACAAAAATCCAAGGTAAATATAAAGTTCCACCCAACATTCAATATTACACTAAAGAGGAAACATAGTTTCCATTTACTATTTCTTCTCTAAATGGAGTATTTAGAGCATTATAACATTGATGGCAAAACAAGTGGGAAGGGAAATACAAACTTAAAACTCAATGCTTCTAACCAAGCTATTATAGTGATCCAATTTCTTTGAACAAGCTGGAATAAATATAACGATCCAATTTATTCAATTCATGCACTGTGAATTGAAAGAATACAAAAGATGTCTACAAATGTAATATAAATATTAAATTTGATTTCTAAAAATCATCTAAAATAGAATTGAAATGAGTATTTGAATGCATACTTGATTAACACATGGCTTCTTATTTTCCTTGTCTATCCATCCTTAAGAACTTTTCTTCTCCATATTTCTTCATTGTATTCCTTTTGTACCATATTGTACCATTTTGCCCTCCTTATTTTATTTGCTTTACATTATCTTTCCCTCCCTCTTTTTACTCTTCTATTCTCCTCTTCTTATAATCTCATCTTTCTTTTTTTATATCTCCTTCATGCAAAAATCTGTTAAATTTAACACTTAGAAAAAATCCCCAAATAGTATACTTTGACTTCAAGATTTATTTTTATTTTTCTTTCCTCATTCATAAGTGCCCCTTAACCATTTTTTAAAAATCTCTTTATGAGTTCCGTTTAAAATCTTAACTTGTGCATGTAATATCATTTCTTTTCTATCAAGCATAAATCGCCCTTTTTCCTTTTTGTTTCCCAAATCTCATTTTGAGTTTTATTCTTTTTTTTAAAAAAACTGTGCATGTTAATATCTTAGAGATTCATTTTATTTTAAATATCATGTTGCCCACTTATCTTTAAGTTTAATTTCTTTAGATTTTCAAGTTTAGATTTATTAATAAATCCTCTTAAGCTTTTATTAATTTTCATATAATGTGCATGTTTAAAACTTAAGTTTAATACCTAGTTAAATTCTAACTTAGGTCCACTTTAGTAAAAAATGATATTCTTAGACCTTTAATTATGTACGTATTCCATGCATTGGTCTTTATCACCTAAGTTCACATCAACATTATAGTTATATTTCCTTAACTTAAAGGTAAAAGGTAATTATCTCTTTAAATATAAATCAAACCAAATAATAATTTAATTATTTCAGGATGACTATTAAATACCACTCGAGTCATAGCCAAATAATTTTAATTTATAAAATTCTATGGTTAACACAATTATTAATACTCTTATATAAAAATATACCAAACTAAGACAATGACATTTACCAAAAATCATTTAAACTCGTCACCGTATTTATACAATCCCGCTTAGTGAAAGCATTGACAACATTTATCATATGGCAACATTATATGAGTAAATCTATATACTAATATAAAACATAAGATCACACAACCAAAAAATCATAAGCATCAATTAAAAACATGAGCATAGCATAAATATATAATCACTCAAAACAAACTAATTATCTAGATCAAACAAATAATTAAACATTCTACTATGGTGTGTGTGTGTCTGTTGGGTTACTAGTAGTTCCTCTATCATCCCCCAATCATCCCATCTACACCATACTCTCTGATGATGTTCTCCCTCCATCATGCTCTAAGGGTAGAATCAATCATGTATCCACCTTGTGACAAGTAGGTAGTTAGTATGAGTCATCATATATATCAACTAGTGATGCACAACTAACAAATATACATCCATAATGTGCAAAAATAATAAAGAACTGCTATCACATCATGTAAAATAATCAACATATCACTGTCCCATAACTAGTTTATATCATAAAGCACAAATTAAAGTAATAAAAATTATATGATAACCATAATAATCCATATATTCAAAGGTTATAATACTTAAGGTGAAACTAGGATGTAACATCCTTCCCCCTAAAATTGGTCATTATGCTGATGATGCATATTCAAACAATAATTCAGACTAACAAACAAAGTTTAACTAAATAAAAACATAGTATTCAATATCACTATTCTTAGAGTATTATTCTCACAAGACCTTACTCTGTGACATTTTCTATTATGCAAACAAGTTTTATGAATATCACTTACGTTGATTGGTTTTATCATGACCACCTTGGGGTCTAGAACCACAAGACTAGCCAATACATATATCAGTGAAAGTTTCATTGACTTCTCCAAAATCACATGAGATCATCACAAAAGCTAATAAAAATGGCCTAGGAGAGTTTCACAAAACCTTTGAGCCCCTTTATACATCTCTCCAACCTAGAGAGTGTATTTCTCATTTCGAAGAAAAGTGTTTACAAAACTTGGCAAGAATAATGTGTATAAGTTAATACTATCGCTACTCCACATAGATTCAGATAAGTATAACATTTCAATACTATCACTACTCCACAAAGATCCTAAAAATTATGATGATGAATAGGAATTATAAATACTACATTTCTAATGTATACAAAATTATGAAATACCCATCCATAATATACATGTGTATAGCCATATATCTAAATTTGAAAAGTCTGTATGTCAAATCTTGGGTTTGACAAGTTTGCCTATCAAATCCAAACTCAATAAAAGCTGAGTCAATGTGAGGATAATTAGGATCCACTCTTATTGCTTATAACTCATGTTCCTAATTCACCACTCCTCCCTTAGGTCTCCATGACCTAATGATCTCCATAATGTGCACAAGGTTCAATGAAACATAAATATATAATAACAAATCATAGAAAGCAATACTATATGCTCAATAATTCTAGATGTACTAACATACATACAAGAAAAATCATACAATCATTCCAAAATTTTATTAAGTTGCCACCATCCAAACATAACTAGTATCATATTTCACACCTTAACCTATAGTGTTATATTCATAGTTAATAAGAAATAATGTCAAAATTAACATAACATACAAAGGTTAAGGATTATATCATCCTTACAACCTTATAAAGGAATAAGTGATACTATGTCTCCCTGCTTGCTTTGTTAGTTCTCAATAATTCAAAATTTTATCTCAACCTTTTTAGACTACCAAGATGTTCTGCACATCTCATACCCTACCTGCTCCTAGAAAAAAAGTACATAAATAACTCTTCAAACAACATGCTTCAAAAAAAGAATAGTATCTATCTTAATAAAGGTATATAATAACATAATAATTATAAACACCTAGAATTAATATAAAGTTAAGGTTAGCCACTCCTCATGGTCAAGTTCACATTTAGATAAAGTAGTGACTTATAAAGTCACAAGTGGAAAGTAGAGAACTAACATATCAAAAACAAAACTCCTACATACCCTCACATGGTAAAAGGGAAATACTATAACCCAAGTTGACAAATCACTACCTACTTACTAAAATTTGTAAGAGTAGTATCATAACCTACTTCTACAATTGGAAGGAAAATACTAATTTACATAAATAAAACTTCTAACATAAAGGATTTCTCAACCAAGGCATTATTGAGGTCAACAACACCCATTCCTAAAAACAGGTACCCTTGTTTCAAATTATGAAAATTTGTGTTTTAAATTGAAAATTCATCTGATCAGAGTACTATTAGAATGTTTTTCACATTATATTTATTTAAAGATCATCCACACCATGGTTGGATTGCCATATTTACACATGATTTTGGTTTGATCTTGTCTAAATTTACTAACATTGGATCTCTATGTTTCAAGATCAATGGAGTCCATCTAGAATAGACAATGTCTAATCTTCATGATTTAATGTTAATTTTACTCTTTACTTTGAGTAACACTTGGTATTTAATCATCTAAGTGAATATATGATTAAAAAATGTTTAAAAAATCTTAATCCAAATGTGTTAGCCTAGGTCTTTTTTGAAATAAGATTCAAATTAACGCAGGAGCCTTTTACGCAGGAAGCACTTCATTATATTAGCTTAAAGCCTTATTCTAAAGTATTAAATGTATTTAATTAATAAAAAAACTTTAGGCTAAGATTTATATCATAAGTCCCTTATATTTACTTGACCCCTTACTTCATATATTTTATTATTCATAGTAATAGGTTGAACGATAGATTGTCAAGTGTTGAGATCTTAAAGCCTAAATCAAAGATCAAATGATATATAGGTTCTCTCCTAGGTCAAAAGGTTAAAATACCTAAGGAATAATGTAAAGGTTCCACATGGTGAGATCTCAGAGCCTAGTGCAAAGAGATCAATGACCTACTGAGGGTCAATAAATTTCAAAGGAAGATCGATGGTGCATGTTGATTTATGCACCAAAGATCTAATGGCATGGGAGAAAGTTATGAAGTCTATAGATCTACAGAGAAACCCATGAGTGCCAAGTGGAAACATCTTAGGAGCCTAGATGGTAGATCAATAGTCTATGGGCCCTTTCAAAATTCGACAAGTTAATAGACTGAGATCCTATAAAGCTACCTATTGGGTGAATATTTTGTCGTCAAACAAGCGAAGGTAAAATGGGTATATCAACCACAGTACAAGGAGATTTATACGGAAAAAATTATGGGTTTACCACATCATAGTGAGATAAATCTCTCCTCTCATCAAGGGCAGTTTCTCTATAAACTACTTATATATTAATATGAACTAAAAATAGACTTGAGGGTGAGATTACACCATTCATCTCTCTTTTTTTAGAGATGATGTTTACAAGGCAATCTTGGTTGATTACTGAAAGCATTTCTCTTCTTTCAAAAATGATATTCAATAAATGGCAAAAAATCCTCTCGGATAGTAACTAGATCCATGAGAAACCCACAAAAGCACAAAGTCTTTCATTACTCCCCTTACTAATTTGAAACAGACATAACAGTAAAGTGAAGTGCAGCTCAAAGTCTCCACCGTAAACTACAACAGAATATAAGACTCCAAAGGATAAAATCAGTTCAAAGCCATTCTAATATCCTTCTCAATAAAATAAGAAAAACATGATCTAAAAGTAATTATAGTAGCACAAAGTCTTTATAATTAACTTCAGAACATCTTCAGATAATTTTCATGCACACTTTGCTTGTTTAATCAAATAGATGAGAGATTATTAGGGAAAAGAACATAAGAATGATCTCCTAAATAAAACAAATTATTTCAACACAAAGTCTGAAAGTAACCTACTTCTCATTCATTCAAGAAAATATGATTTACAATCTAAGATCAAAGTCTCAGGAAGCATCTCAATTTTGGCAGAGTTTTTGTTCTCAATTATCAAAAATATATATTACAAAAGAGGCTCCCTCTATATATATAGGGAAAAGCCTTCAAAATTGAGAAAAGACTTAAATATTAAAACCTAGTCAAAGATGAGTCTCTATTGACATTGGGATTTTTCTAGATTTTTACATGTAATTACACATAAAAAAAAGTACACGTGCAAATGTCCCAAGTCAATTACAAAGTGCATGAGAAAAATGGAGAGGAAATCATGGAAGAATAGTTTAATTTTTGTCGCCAGCCTTCTTTAGATGAGCATTATACATGGCAATAGCAGCCTGTATTCCAATACTGTCTGGTGCAATAGTATTTTGAAAATAACCTTAGCCCTGACTATAGCATCTATCACTACTATGATTGACTTGGCGTGACTAGTTAACCTAGTTTTTAGATTGTCCAAAGTTAACTAATTATCTAGGATATTGTCCATAGAAGCCATTGAGAACGCTTTCTCCTTGAATTCCTTTCAGATCATACCTTCAAACTCCTAAATCATTTCTTCTATTGAAATGAATTGGTTGTCTTGAGAGGTAAGTCTGCAAGGCAACTCCTCTAATTTGTGAAATAGACTGATATCACTTTGTTCACTGGCATCCTTGGAAGATTCGAGGTTGCTGATTAATTACTTAAGCACCCAAATCCTGTATATCAGTGATTCTTTAGTTTCAATATAGGAATCTCTATCATTAATGATGTTGATTGATATTAGGGTATGTATTTTTAGCTCTTTCATCTCTATCTATTTGCTAAGATATTTATTTGTGCTTTCGACCTCTTGAGAAATGACATTGATGAGATCATATAATTTTATTTTCACTTTCCTCATTTTATCCATCTTCTCAAATAACTCTGTGAGCAAGGAAATCCCTTGTGCATGCATCTTATCCAAGTAGTCTTCAAGTACATTTCACTTTAGATAAGTCTTTTCTACTTTCTGAATCACAGGATCGTCTATGGAGAAAGCCTCTAGGGTTAGCACTTCTAGAGTAAAAGTGGATCTCCTTATCACTGCGGTCAATTGTTCCACCATCACCTTATAATGATCTTTCATTTTTCTTTCCCTATCAAATGTCTAAACCATAATATCCATCATGGATTTCAAATCACTTTTAGTGCTCTTGTGAGTTATCTCTCCTAACTCAACTCGAGAGATAGAGTAGCTGCTCATATCACAATTTTCAAGAGTCACATCCTATAAAGGTTTGGCTATCTCCAAAAATTTATGCCCCTTATCTCCAATCATCTTTGAAATGATCTTTGGCTTTTTCAGGGTCTTAGCTTTCACCGACACCATTTTACCAAAGTCAAAGTCATCTAGAGAGATGGCTTGTTTTTTCCTTTTGGGTGTGAAAGTTGACAACCAAAGTGGGAGAGTAGAAACACTTACATTAGCAACAGTCCCTATAATTGGTGTCACTGGAGTAACACCTACACTGCTGCTAGGAATAATGGGTGTAGTATTAGTTAAAACCACACCTGCTACTAAATGGTCGAAGGTATAACTATCTCTGATGTTAAATGATGGAGATGACAAACTGGGGATGGATCTTGATGAATGAAGAACATCTTTAGAAGTGCTTTGAGGATCGCCAAAAATAATTTTAAAAGGAGAGGTGGCTCTAGAAGAGGGAATACTAATTAGAGAAATAGGTGAAGGAGTTACACCAGGTGAGTGGGGTAGAGAAGAAGAAATTCCTGTGTCTGGCTACATACCCTCTTGCAGAGATAGAGTTTTCATTCCCTATTGACCTGCAGGCCTGTCATCAATTTCCATCTGTTATGTCACTGGTTCTTTGGCACTTTGTTTCTCAACCACCATATCTATCATTTCTAGCTCTTTCTCTACAACTTTTGATTTCTTTGATACAAAAATGATCATAGGATTATGGGGCCTAAAAGGAGAAAGAACATCACTTTTATTCTTTATTCTATTTTCTACTTTCCTCCTTGTCTCTTCTTGAAATTCAGCCTCTGATCTCATGATGAACTCTTTTAAGGTGATTCCTTTATTTGCTAACCAATCATTGGTGTTTGCCAATATTGGTTTGAATCTCATGTTCAAGGAGGTCAACTCTTTTTAAGACTATTAGATCAGGGGAAGAGGAGCATTGACAACTTGTTCAGCATGATATCTATTATTGATCAAGTCTCTATCATCTACTAGATTTTTAGGGATATCAGTGAGCCCTAGATATTTTATTTGTTTAAGAGATAGTCTACTATAGTCCATCTTTCTAATATCTTCCACTGTCCTCAAATCGATCCAAATGTCTTTGATCATAGGTTCATGGAACTGGGTCTACTTCTTGATCATGTCCTTCACACCTCTGTAGTCAAAATTGGGTCTCCTTTTGAAATGCTTCATGGTTACAAGTTGTATTTTAGTCTCCATTGCCCTAGCTTTTGTAGCAATCAACATTGAGTACCTGTCAATTTTAATTGGGAACCTGAAACCAGGTTTCTTGAGTTCCATCTACTTATTGTGTATGACAATAATTTGCCTACATAGCTCCATCAGGACCAATTTATCTGAGAGAAATCTTGGGAGCATATAGGGGTAACTTTGGAAAAATCCAACTTGTAGATAACAAAAAGAAGGGAACAGCAAGAACATACAGCTGAAGTCATTCACAACAGTCTAAGCCTCATCTAACACTCCTTTTTGTTCTAATTGGGGATAAAAAAGACAAAAAAATACCATGACAAAATCATAATTTACCCTTTTAAAATGATGGATTGAATCCTTCAATGTCAACTAGGGGTAATATTGATATATCGAGGTCATTTTTCTATCTCCCTCTGATGTTAAGCTTGGAAAGGTTCTCATTGAAGATGTAATGTATACTAGGTATGAAGTCATATAGAATTTTGAGGTAGTAGACACCTTTGTCAATTACTCATGTAGAGCATTGTTGATTTGTTAACCCTATAAAATGACTTATTTTCCCTAGAGGATTATCTTAATAAAGGGATACATCTATTAATGAAATCCAGAGGAAGAGGGTAAACCTCGTACTCTATTGAGAAGAGTAATCAAGTCACCAACCTCTTCTATAAAATCACTCCTTGGAAAGTTCTATGGCCATCTAGACAAGTTTGCTCTAGGAATTTTGAGCCATCTATTGTTGATCACCTTCATTGCCTTCTCAATATCTTTATCATATTATTTTTATGCTTCAACAAATTCTATCTTCAACACTTCAATAGTAGGAGGGCACATGAACACTTTGTCGATGAACTCAAGGTCTAGTCAAATTACTATGTTGCCACTAGCATCTACCACAACCCTACTATCTTTGTTGTAGAATTAGGCACACTGGAGAATGAACTCTGTGTGATGAGCTGCCATAAGAAAAAAAGAGACTAGATGAATATTGCTCTCAATTCTCCTCTTCATTTTGGAGCTAGGATTGTTTTCTTTGAATCTCTCTATGAACTCGACCATATTTGCGTGCCTGATCTCTATATATCTAATGTCATTGACATTAGAAGTAACCAAGGTGATTGGAAAAATACCTTGATATTGGTACTTCATCATCTTCAACTTCTTAAGAGAAACCTTAGTCATAAGGATGAGCCTTTGTCAAAAGTATATTGATGAAGAAAGATCTTGAAGAGAAACTGTGATAAGAATCATGATCACACAATTAGGAGAAATATTGGCAATTTGGGAAAATCACACATTGGATGATCATGACTAGGGAGATGCACTTAAAATGGCTAAGGTGCAAGCAAGTTAGAAAGTGAAAGGAGAGCAGGCTCAAAAAATAAGAAAATCAAAATTTTCTAGAGTTAGTAAAAATAAAGGGAAGGCATGCATGGGTAACAAAAATTGGCACCATTCCATGTTGAGAACTATGATTGTGCATAGGTGGTGATAATTACTACTTGTACACATTAAGGATAGATATATGTGCATCAGTAGTGAATTTTACCACCTATGCATATGTAAAGTCATTAGGTTTGCATAGGTGGAAAAAATCGCTGCCAATATACTAGTCGAGAAGTTAGATGCTTGTGCATTGGTGGCAAATTTCACAACCTATACACAAATTGTGAGTTTTCATGTAAGGGCAATGAAAATCACTGCCCTTACACTTGGTTGGGTAGCCAAATGTGTATTGGTGGAAAATTTCTCTACCTACGCACATGGTTGAGAGTCAGGGGTTTTGCGTCGGCAGTGAATTTTGTCGCCGATGCACATGATTGAAAGTTTTCATGTAAGGGCAGTGAAAATAGCCACCCTTACATAGATTGGCAAGGGAATCATAAGGTCAATAAATTTCACCATCTTTACACATGGTTGGATGACCACATGTAAGGTTGGCAAAATTTGTCATCATTACATAGGTGAAATGGCCGATGGGTGGAAAAAAGGGGGAAGAGAGTTCTCCCCACTTAGATAGCCTCCTTGGTGGGAAAAAGGAGGAAGGGGAAGAGGAGAATGTAGAAAAACCTAGACAAGAAAGGAAAGAGGGGAAAATAACTATGAAAAAGAGAAGGAAATGAAAATAAAACTAAAACTAAAACCCTACTTAGAGAAAATGTGAAACAAAGTTTGAATTCGATGAAAACATGCTTCCTCTAGCTCGCACAATCATCCAAATGTAGGAAGGAGGAGGAAAAAAAGAGGGATGAAAAGAAATGAGGAGAAAAAGGAGATAAATGGGGTGAAAATTGACCCCAACCACTCGGCATGTGCAACCATAAATGTCATGCACAAAAAATGAGACCATGCAGGGGTGGTAAATTTTGTTGCCTCTACATGTGAGGTTATAAAAGGGATGCAGGGATGGAAAAATTTGATTCTCTTGCATGGGAGGAAAGAAAAGAGATGCAGGGGTGGAGAAATTTGCCACTCCTGCATGATGGATGGAAGGAAAAATGTAAGGGTGGTGATTTTCACTGCTCCTACATGAAAGATGCAAGGGCAGAAAAAATCACCGCATTTGCATAGAAACTTAAATATTACATGTAGTGATGGAAAAAAATTTCCACCCCTGCATGTAAACTCAAGAAAACACCCAACTTGAAAATATGGAAAATTTTGTCATTTGATCACATCAAGATCGTAATGATTTTCACATTTTTGGGGAAAATGTAACAAGGGAACATCACAAACTTTTAATGATGCCAGTTGAGCAAATACAAGATCAAGAAAAAGTTGTCTCGAAAGATGAACTTAGAGTGAAAAAAATGAAATGGACAAGTTTTGTAGGGGTTGTTCCAAAAATGAGCGTAGCTAATTTTGGGAACAATAGATAGCTCCTGTTGGGGAACTCTCATTTATTAAACTGATTAAAGGGAGTAGAAACTAGTCTCTAAGTGCCTTTATCCAAGCCATTGGGCCACGAAGTCAAGCCAAGAAAATAAAAAACGTTAAAAAGACCAAAAAGAAACAAATAACACAAAAACTATACAAATGTACAAGTGAACTTATCTAATACTTCAAGGATTGAAGTGTTTCAGATGTTGCCCACTGTGAGGCAGTGAGAATGGCATTCCATCTTGATATTTCAGCAAGAAGCTAAATTCACCATAGACCTGACGAATGGTAAATGGACCTCTCCACAAAGAATCAAATTTATCATGCATTCATTTTGGTTCTCTCCTCTTGTCCCACAATAAGACTTGATCTCCAATCTAAAAATCATGAATCCTTGCCCTCTTATCGAAGAGTTTCTTCACTTGATTTTGATGTGCAGTAATCTGGTCCACTACCATGGTTCTTTGCTCATCTAATTCAATTAGGCACATGATCCTTTTATCAATAGAATTTTTGAAGGTTAAATCTTTGATTGCTTTTGCCAACCTGAGTGCTAGTAGTTCCAAGGTGATTGGTATTTCTTCATTCAAACCATATAAAAGTTGGAATGGTGACATGCCTATTACCTTCTTGGTGTAATCCTATCTACCCACAAAGCACCAAACAATGCTTTATGCCAAGTCCTCTGATGATCATCCATCAATTTCTTGATAATAGTAACTAGATTCTTATTGCTCGATTCTGCTTTGCCATTTCCTTGTGGAAAATAATCAGAATTGTGGGAGAGGGTAATTCCATAATAAAAGTAGAATTGGGAAATCTCATGAGAAGAGAAATAGGCTGCATTATCTGTTATAATCTTAGTTGAAACCGTAAATTGAGAAATAATATTTTTATGAAAAAAATTAAATATCACTTATGAAGTAGCAAGCTTGGTTGGGATGGCTTCCACCCATTTGGTAAAATAGTCAATCGCGGTGAGAGCATAGTTGTGTCTAACACTTGAGGACAGGTTCACTACGCCAATGAAATCAATACCCCATTATTGAAAATGTTCTTTGATCACCACTGGCTTGAGGGGTAACATGGTTAATTTAGGTTTGTCGATGACTGACATAATCTACACCTATGCACCCATTTATAAGCATCTCAAAATAGTGTAGGCCAATAATATCTTGCTCATAGAATTTTATGAGCTATCACTGGTGCAAAAAAATGTCCCCCAAAAGCCAAATCATGGAAAGATTCTAAAATTTTACCTTGTTTCACCTTATTGATGCAATGAAGAAATACCCCATCAAGGCTTCTCTTATACAAAACCATTGTCCCACAAGACATAACTAGCGGCCTTTAGCTTAACATTCATTTTTTCTTTGTAGGATAGATGAATGGGACACTCACCATAGGTAAGAAAGTGAGTGATATTTGAATACCACTCATCGATAATAGTGACAAAGAGAACTGTAGGCATGTCTTCGACCTTTATTTCTTTATTTTTTATTTCTTTGGGGATATTATAAGCAATCAACTGGTAGAGCCCCTTTCCCTGCACAAGTTTGGTAGGTTTGATATCAAGATCAAACTCCTAAATCTTAGCAATCCAATTGCCCCTTTTAGTACCAAGCTCCTATTGAGTTAAAATGGACTTCACCATTGTATCAGGGACCAGAACAACAGTATGTGAATTTAGGATATAACATCTGAGATGCTTTATCACCTTCACCATAGCATAAGCATGTTTCTCCATATTTGAATATTTCAATTCATGAGCTTTGAGAGGAAAACCCATAAATGATATGGGAGAGTCCACACCTTCTTTGTTTTGCTAAACTAAAATAGCTGAAAGTGTATGTTCAAAAGCATAGCTATATATTATGAAGTCTTTGGTATAATCTAGACAAACCAAAATTGGTGCATGGGTAATCACTTTTTTGATGTCTTCAAATGCTGACTTGCCTTCTGCAGTCCATCGGAAAGTGGCTTTGCCCTTCATCATGTCCACAATGTGGTGAGTCTTCTTTGCAAATGCTGAAATGCATCTTCATAAAAAATTCACTTTCTCAAAGAAAGAATGAACTACAGTCTTATTAGAAAGAAGAGCAAGACTTTGGATAGATTTGACTCTTTTTGAGTCAATTTTTATACCTTCTCGGGATACAGTGTGATCGAGAAGTTTACCTTCTGTAACCCCAAAAATTGACTTCTTGGGATTAAGAGAAATACCATTTTGTCAACAACATTCCAACACTTATTGTAGATGATGCAGATGATTAGGATGATGTTTGGAAAAAAAATAGTCAAGTCATCAAGATATACCATAATAAACTTTCACATTTCATCTTTAAAAGTAAGATCCATTGCTCTTTGGAAGGTAGCTCCAACATTGATCAAACCAAAAGGCATTCTATGATACGTAAAAGTGCCCCAAGGTGTGGTGAAAGCAGTCTTATGTTGATCTACTTCATTGACTTCTATTTGATTGTACCTATAAAAATTGTCTAGCATTGATAACATTTCTGAACTAGTCAGAGTTTACAAAACTTGGTCCATGATGGGCAGAGGGTAGTTATCTTTTAAAGAAGATTGATTCAGGTTTCTAAAATTGACACAGATACAAATTTCCCCATTCTTTTTCCTTACAGAAACTATGTTAGCAATCCAGGTGGAATGATGGATTGGAAAAATAATTCTTGCATTCAGCATTTTCTAGATCTTGAAAAAAATAGTACCTGATATTTTGGGATTGTATTGCCTTTGTTTTTGCTTGTAAGGCAATGACCCAACCTTAAGAGGAATTTCATGTCAAATTTCCTTAGGCCTGAGAGATTTCAAATCATCATAAGAATATGCTAAAACATCAATGTAATGGTGAAGAAGAGTAGCGAACTTGAGCTTTTCATCATAAGTGCAACAATTTCTAATGTTGACCATTTTGGGATTTTCTTCCGTACTCAAATTTATTTGATCAAACTCCTTGGAGGAACTTGAATCCACTTGTCACTACTTAACATATTTGTCCTGCTTATCATATTATTATTTTTTTAGAGAAACCAAACCCTTTGGAATTTTATTTCCCTTGAGTTGAAGGAGCTCTTCACTAGTTTTGGAATTTACTTCAGGAACTGATTCTCATGGTAGAGATTCACTTCCTTCAAAATAAAGATCTTCAAAGTTGTCCATATTTTCTAGAAAAGTAATGATTTGATTATCACCATTGAACACTTGCCAATGGTTGGAATTATTAGGTACACTTGGTCAAAAGACCAACTTAATAGTATACTTGTCTCCTCTAAAGTCTTTATGAGGAATCATGAGGTTTGCAGAGACAGCCAATGAATATGCATGGTCATTGCATTCTCTCAGCACAATAGAAATATTGAAAGCATCAAAACTTTCAATACAACCCCATACAAGATTATGATAATGTCATAATCTTTTATTTCTTATTTGGTATTGATTCTTTACCTAACAAACTACCAGTTCAACATCTCCATGGGTGAGAAGAACCTTAATACCTTTAGCATGAGCAGCTTTCAATCCAAGCAGCAAGGACTCATACTCAGCAGTGTTATTGGTGTTATTGAACTATAGCTTATATGAATAAATAAAAATTTCTCCTTGAGGGGAAATCAAAACAATTCTGGCTCTAGAACTGGTAGAAGAGCAACTACCATCAAATTCTAAAATCTAAACATTATCAAAATTTGATTTTTTCAAAAATTTCTCTTCATTATTTAGGGAAGATTCTTAGTTGTCTAAACTTTGTTTTAACAATTTTTCTAACTTTGCATCTAAATTTCTTGAATTTTCACTAAAAGTACTTTCATCTAATGGGATGAAAACATCTTTAGTAGTTGAGAAATAATTACCCATTCTTGATGATTCAAATAAAATTTAGGCTTCAAGATCTGATGTTTGGGTGATTATATATTTCAACTCTTTCTCAAGAAGCAATTTCTTCATAACACCTTTAACAAGTATCCTCACTTCAAACAGATCCATATTCAATTCTCCACCTACATCCTTGTAAAAATTGTGCCTGAGTAGAATGCCATAAGAGGCTAGAACATTGGCTACTAAGACTGTCATTTTGATCCTCTTCTTAGGAAAAGCTATAAACATGAATTGAGCATCTTTGATTTGACCTAGGAGTGGTACTTGCTTGTTTTCCATGGAATAGCATCTACCAAAAGTCTTGGTTAAGGTAAGACTAAGAGAATCTGCTACCTTGGTAGGCATAATATTATCAAAAGCTCCAGAGTCTATTATGCAATTACTCAATTTATGACCATTTATGAACAGGAAAACATAGAAAGGTTATATTTTTTTGAGGGTGACAAGAGGAGTAGCAACAAGATTATTCTGGGTGGATTTATTCTTGGAAGAATCATGAGTCACCTTTATAAAATCTTGTCTTATAGGGATAGTTTTACTTTTTACATATTCAGCTAACATATCAAACTATTTAGGATTGGCACACAAGTACTCAATCTTGGTCATTTGAACCTTGGTCTTTTTGGCATGATCGATTATATCAAATCATTGAAATGAACTAGAGATAGAGGGAGGGAGCCCATCATCCTAATCTTTAGTGGGTGTGGTAGTGGTCTGAGAGATAAAAGTAGAAGGTACGAGGTAGTTTACAGTACTTACTTTCTTATTAGTCATCAAGTCCTTTGATTGGAAAGACAGTGAAGTCTCTCATTTAGTGATCAAAACCACTAGCTGAGGTTCTTCTCCTACTTTTTCTTTATCAGCTTGTTGAGCTATCTGGTTCTGAGACTTGGTAAAAATAGTGTATGATCTATCAAACACTTCTCCCTTGCTTCTAGCTTCATCATGATAATCCAGAAAACCAATGTTGAAGTCGCCAACTAATTCTTCTTCTTGTTATGCAAAGAGATTAGCGTCATCTTCTTGGTCCAACTTAGGTTGGAGTGAGGAATCATGTTTAGCTTCAAGGTAACCAACTGTTGAGTTGGCCGATGTTGCTCCAATGGCAATTTTCCCCT